>PVJX010037157.1:0-17156 GCA_004027295.1 Dolichotis patagonum | reverse complement strand
TGATGGCCATTTCAGAACTTTGGAAATGTAATGGTGAATTCATCAGAAAGAAATAGCAGGTGAGTACAGCAGACTTTCGGCGACCTGAAGGAGAGAGACCCTGGTGTGTTGGGACCTGCACCATGCGGTTGACTCAGGGTGGTGGGAGAACAAGGAACTCCTCCCCTCTCTGGGAGGTGGCTGTGATCCTGCCAGTGGGTGGGCTGAGAATCAGACATCTTATGTCGTCCTGTCCCATGCCCCCCCCCTTAGCAAGTGGGAGCCAGTTAACTACACATCTTGTGAAAAAATTGGCTATGGTATTTAGTATGAGCTCCCCATATGCAAAGATATGGGCAACCATTTGGAAGAAAACAAGAGACAATATAACAGATAGTGAAGATCCCTGGTTGTATAGCTTTGAAATTTATGTTTTCTTAAGTCCTGTTCTGTTCTGTTTTGTTGTGTTTAATTTTACCCCCCTTAAAATTAAAAAAAATATATATATATGTATATATACATATACATATATATAGAGAGAGAGGGGAAAAGAAAGTGCTCTAAAGGATATAACTGAATGTATGTTTAAGTGTGTAAGATAGATGACCACATTACTGTTTTTGTTAGGTTGAGCAGAACTGTTAATAGTCTCACTGTTTGAATGTCTACTTTGTGTGCTTTAATTTTGTAAGTTGAACAACTATTTCCAATGATGACAGTATGTAACTTATTAAGTGGCAATTTCTTAGTGTTTTTGTTCTTGTTTTGTTGTTGTTCTTGTGGTTCTTTTATGTTTTGCCTTTGGAATTCTGTATTGTTGCTACCCTGTTTATGTTTTGTTTGGTTGTTTTCTTTTTTGTTTTTTCTCTTTAAATAAAATTTTAAAAAAATATTAAAAAAGAAATAAATTTCTTGTACTTTTAAATGATGAAATTGGTCTATCCAGGATTTGATTAGATATTATCCATATATTTTGATTTAAGTAAAACTTAAATTGCTCTGAAATATTAAGTAGGCTCTAGTGATTTTTCACATTAAAATCTAAATGCAAGGGTAGTGTATTTATGTTATTGAGTGACACTAATATTATTACATGTTTAAATACAGCCTGATATCTGGGTTGTATTTTACCCTTTGTATTCTTCTGCTGAGTTAGAGACAAGAGGTAAATGAATATGGGAATAGAATGAGACTGAGAGAGAGCGTAAAAGGAGAACTGATACCCAGGAATGAGATGGGTTTTGACTGTGTAGGGGAAGGGAGAGGACTCAATCAATAAACAAAGAGAGATGACCTGCTTAAAATAATTGACCCAGTACAACAGATAGTCATTCTAAACATTTGAATTGTCTATATCTCAAGTAATACAAAATTTCTCAGGGTTTATGATATTTGACTTCAATGAGCACATTTTCTATTTAGTGGGACATATATAATACATTCGAAAATTTAAATGGTTTTTACACTATTTTTAGAGTTCTCCCCTTATTTAACATAACACTTTTGGATATTCATTAAGTACTGAAGGTTGATAGAAATGATTGATATTTAAGACTCAAAAAAATTTTAAATCTTAAACTCACTAGGTACCCAGACTGGCCTCAAACTCACAGTGATCATTTTGCCTTAGCCTTTGAAATGCTGGAATTACAGGCATGTGTCACCATGCCTAACCTAATTTTCTACTTTGTATATTTCTGTATTGTTTAATGTTTTATAAGAACACCTACATTTACCTTTTGAATTACTAAATGCAATAAGATATTTCTACATTGAAATTGCAAAGCAATGTAAATGTTAACCACCTTAGCAACATAGAATCCTCAAAATTTCAAGGAAATTGGACAGAATAACTGAATGCAGTACTTGCCTTTCTGTTCACCATTAAGTAGGTACTACAAAAATTATACTTTCCATAAAACCACAAGTTTTCTTAAATAGCTCAAAACAGGCTCAAATGCACAGTGAGTATGGGCATAAAAAGAATAAATAGTAAATAGCAACAATAAAACATGCTTTAAGATGACAGTGAAAGTATAATACAGTGAATACTTAGATAACAGTTTGTTATCCCACGGATTATGTGTAATTGCACTTGTGTTTCTGCATGACTGGCAGTGCAGTAGGTGTGCTTACGAGGTCTGGCAACTAGCATGTGATTAATGTGGTTCGGTGGGTGTCTTGACTCTTACGACTCCAACCAATAGGAACTTACTAGCTTCATTATATTTTAAAGGAGCCATTGTCACACATACAGTAAATAATTGACTACAGCATCATTATGTGGTGCATGACAGTACATGTTTTGGAAGTACCTTTTTTTCCTCAGATTATTCAGTCATCTTTATAAAACTACATATCTTCTTTGTATAGACATTCTTGTCAGGTCTCAGGCTTATAATTATAGAATCAATTATTCATGTTCGGTACACAATGCGCAAATATTTAAGGGGAAATATATTGGATCTCATATTAACAAATGTAATTTGCTAAAAAAGAGCATCAGAATCTCTAGAGAAAATGTGTTTCAAGCTTAATATTTGGGTTTCCTTGTGGTTCACAACTTGCTTTGCCTATAAGGAGATAAAATGATTATTTAGTGTGGTTTAAATGTAGTGAATGATAAAATAACATTTAATACTCTGTGTTTGATGAAGGTATAACAAATTATGCTGCATTAAGGATGTTTATGGATTGTTACAAGAAAATTTATTATTGGTTAAACAGAGCAAAACTAGGTTTATACAGCTTCATATTCTTGAAAACTGCTTTTAATAATAAAAATGTATCTTCACAATTAGAATACATAATATTTCAGAACTAATAACAATAGAACTGATATTCTTTATACATATAAAATGTGTATTTGCATAAAAATTTCCATTTTGTGGGGGATAATTGTTTTGAATTTGCTTTTTCTATGGTATATTTATAATGAAATAGACTACTAAAATAGTATATTTTAATCTACCGAGTAGCTTATTGTACTTTGCAAATCATGACACATGAATCAATACTGAAAATATGTGATGATTGAAATCCTAACTCTCGTGTATGAATTGATTATCTAGAATTTTGCATGACTTATGATGGATGATCTTATATGAATATATCAGATCAGTGAAAAATTTTTAGTCTTATAACACATCAGTAAAGAACTTTTTAATTGAAAATGTAAGGATAATGCATCAATCTAAGAGAAATAAGAGCAAGTTAAAATAATTGTACTCAAATGTTTACACGATAAGCACCTATGATATACTTCTGTTTTACACATGTAGAAAGAAATAAGTTAAATTTATCACATTGGCTGCTTTTTTAATGATAAAGTATAATTATGACATAAAATACATACTTAAAAAGGCAGTTTGTTTTAATTTGCATTATGACAAGGCCAGAGATGTTGAGCATTTTCCCATGTATTTATTGGCTATTTGTGCTTCTTCATTTGAGAAGTGTCTATTCATTTCAGATGTCCATTTTGGACTGGGTCTTTAAATTTTGGGGATCTAATTACATTGTACTCTTTATACATTCTAAAATTTAGTCCTGTGAGGAGTAGCTAACGAAAGGTTTTCTCATTCTGTAGATTGTCTCCTCACTCTTGGTGAAGCTGCATGGGACTGGAGAAACCCATGCCACGTGCCATTGCCGTCCCAGGACCTGGTACATTCCCCTCACCACAGAAGGGCAGCCGATGCGGTAAGTGCCTGAGACCCCACAACCAATTTTTCAGGAGGAACCCAGGAAAATGTCAAGACATGGGAGCAAAAGTCAATCTCAGACCTCCAGCCCACACAGAGCAAGGCTGAGAGAGAAAGAGAGATGGAAAACCTTGGAAGTCATACACCTGAAATCTCTGAAAGGATACAACTGAAGTAAAGAAAGAGCTTCATGAGGCTATAAATGAAATTAGATCAGAAATAATGCCTCAAGTAAAAGAAAAAATCACAAACATAATGAAAGAATTGCTGAGCATATCTAAGGGAGACATAGGTAAGAAAGAGGAGCATCAGAGAATGATGGAAACCTTGAATGAACAATAGAGGAAGGAATTAAAATTCATGAAACAGATTCAAATAGATATCCAAGAAATTAAAAATTCCATCAAAAGCTTGCAAAACCACTTGAAAATGACTTAAAATAGACCTTCAGATCTTGAAGACAGAATTGCAACTAATAATGTGCAAGGAACAATCCATTAAAAATAACAAGAAACCAAGAAATAACAATTTAATGACTGTAAGACGATGCAAAGAAAAATAATTTAAGAGTGATAGATGTCAGCAAGAAAAATGCCAGGAGTTAACATAAATGTCATAAAAAGAATGTTTACAGAAATAATACCATAAAATGTCCCAAGCATGGAAAAATGATCTGGCAAACTGATAAGCGATGCATATAGAACTCCAACTAGACATAACCAAAATAAATCTACACTCAGGCATAATAATCAAGATCCCAGAAATTCAGAGCAAGAAATGAATACTAAAAGCTGTTAGAGAAAAAAAAATAGATTACTTATAAAGGAAAACTCATCAGAATCATGGCAGACTTCTTGATACAAACCATGAAGTTGAGAAGAATTTGGAGTGAAGTATTTCAAATCCTGAAACAAAACAGCTTTCAAACCACATTGATGTACCCTGAAAAACTATCTTTCAAAATTGATGGAAAAATAAGATACTTCCATGATAAAGAACAACTGAAGAAGTTCATAACCACTAAGGCAGTCCTACAAAGAGTGTTGAAGCATATTCTAGAAAAAGGTAAAGATGATCATGGTTCTAGGAATAGCAGCAGAAAGGAATTGCCAAACAGGCAGGCAATGGAACAGAGGGGGAACATGGGGAGGTCAACAACAGGAGAATAGCATGACAGAGATGAACCAATGCATGCTGATTGTAACCATTAATACAGATGGCCTCAATTCACCAATAAAAAGGAGCCTAGGGAGAATAAATCAGTAAACAAGATCCATCAATATGCTTTATACATGAATCACATTTAACTCAAAAGGAAATTCATGGACTGAAATTCAAAGGAGAGAAAACAACTATTCAACATGACAAGAGACCAGAAAAAAGCAAAGGTAACTTACCCTTCAACCACAGAATGGATAAGAAAGATATGGTATTTTCATACAATGGAAAGCTACTCAACTATAAAGAAGGATAAGGCTGGGGATTTAGCTCAGCAGCCTGAGTGCTTGCCTTGCAAGCATGAGGTTGTGAGTTCAATCCTTGGTACCGATAAAAAAAAAAAGAATGCCGTAAACTATAAAGAAGGATAATCTTGAGGCCTTCATAGGTAAATGGATGCAATTTGAGATCCTGCTCATAAGTGAAATGGTTTAGACTCAAATAGATGAACAGCATGTTATCTCCCTAGCATAAAAAACTGAAAGACTTAATGGTATTTAAAATGTTCCACAGATATTATGAAAATGATAGGGGAGGAAATATCTAAAAAGGGAAGGTGGTAACCATTGTTAGTTTCCTATTATCTTGCTTTTAATTCCTGTATCATTTTCATTGTTTGTTAGGTTTGGTTTAATTCTGCCTTGTTTTGTTTGATTTTACTATGTCTGATGGTATGAACAGCTGTTTTGAAGATAATAAAATATATTATGGAAGCCATTGCTGATTTCTTATTATCTGGTTTTGAAGCCCTGTAACATTTTCAGTGATATGTTTGATTGGTTCTGCTTTGTTCTGTTTGATTTTATTATGTCTTATGTTATGACAAATATTTTTTGTTTTGTTTTAAAGAGAAATAATTAAAAATTTAAAAAACCCAAACAATTAAAAAAACAACAAAATCAAAATGACAACAACAACAACAACAATGGCAATATAGGATTTCAAAACAAGATGATAGGAATTTAACAATGGTTGCTATATTGTATATTATCCTCAAAGTAATTGCTCAGGCTACAAGATACAGACATGCAAGATTGATTAAACAATATACTCTCTCTTTGAGCAGACTCTTTCCCTTACTTTATTTATTTTACCTTTTGTATCTTATTTACTCTTTTTCAGTTTTTTACACTAGTAAGACAATATGGTGTTTACACATGCAAGTCTGATTTATTTCACTTATGATTATGATGTCTACTTGCATCCATATACCTATAAAAGCCTTGAGTTTATCATTCATTATGGTTGAATAGTATTCTACTATTTTAAAAATCATATCATTTTTATCCATTCCTCTGTTGATGAGCTTTTGGGTTGTTTCCAGGATTTATCTATTACAAATTGTGCTGCTATAAACATGGGTGCACATATATTGCTGTGATATGTTTTCAATTCTTTTGGGAAAATATCCAGAAGGGGAATAGCTGCGTAGAATAGAACCTCTAATCCTAGTGTTTTGAGAAACCTCCATACTGATTTACACAGTAGTTTTACTAGTCTACACTCCCACCAGCAATGGAAAAAGGCTACTTTCCACAGTCCTACCAGTGTGTTATTGGTTAATTTATTTAGAACCATTAAATTCAGAGTGAGAAGTTATCTTGATGTTTTAATTTTCATTTTTGAATGACCAGTGATGTTGAACATTTTTTCATATATTTATTTGCCATTTGATTTCTTCATCTGAAAACTGTGTATTCATCTCAGATGTACATTTTTAGATTGTCATTAAGTCTGGGGAGCCTAATTATTTTTCAATTCTTTGTATGTTTTGGATAAAAGTCCTTTGAGGACAATTTGGAAAAACTCTTCTTAATTTGTGAGTTTTCTTTTCACTCTGTTGGTGATTTCTTTCAATGTGCAGAAACTTTTTAATAAGATGAGATCCCAGTTGTTGATTCTTTGAAGTACTTCCCATGAAGTTTGATTTTTGTTCATAAACTCTTGACCTAATCTTATGTCAAGATTTCTAACCACTTTGTCTTCCAGTAGGTTTAGGGTTTCTGTCTTATTATTTAGATGTATTATCCATTTTGACTTTGGTTTAGTGCATCGCATAGGTAGTGATCTAGTTTACATTTTCAGCATATAGAAAGCCATTTTTTTCAATAACACTTATTAAAGAGGCTGTTTTTCTTCCAGTGAACATGTTCAACCCTAGTTTGAAGACAACAATATATATTATGGTAGCAAATGTTGACTTCTTATTATCCTGCTTTGAAGTTCTCTATCACTTTCATTGTTCTGTTGTGATTAGCTTTATACTGGTTTATTTTGTTTGGTTTTATTCTCTTTAAAATAAAAATAAAAAGATGTCATCTTTCCTCCACCAAAGTTCTTTGGCTTTCTTTCTTTCTTTCTTTCTTTCTTTCTTTCTTTCTTTCTTTCTTTCTTTCCTTCTTTTTCTTTCTTTCTTTCTTTCTTTCTTTCTTTCTTTCTTTCTTATGCAATATCATGCTGTTTTTTATATAGCTTTGTAATTAGCTTAAAGATCTCCTCTCAGAACAAATGGTCATCATCAAGAAATCAACAAATAATAAATGTGTCCTAGGCTGAAGGCAAAAATGAATCCTTCTTCATTGTGGATGAGAGTATAATCAATATAGGTACTATGGAAATCAGAATGCAGAGTCCTCAAAAAACTAAAACTAGAGCATATATTTGGCCCAAGTATTCCTCTTCCTGGTATCTTTCCAAAAGTATTAGAGTCATGATATCACAATGATACACTCACACCCACATTTATAGCAGCACAGTTTAGAGTAGCTAAATCTTGGAAACAGCCCATATGTCCATGGCAGGTGAGTGAATAAAGATAAAGAAAATGTGGCATCTACGTACAATGGAGGACCAACCTGCCATAAAGAAGAATACACTTTTAAGTAATTGGATGGATCTGAAGATGTAATCTTGAGTGAAATAAATTAGAAAAATAAGACTAAATATAATACTGTTTCATTTATAAGTATAAATCATGAGCAGGCTGGAGGACAGATATTAGGAAGTGGGAAAATCTCATTAAGTGGGAAAGAGAACAAGAGATGAGAGATGGGTAGGGAAGGAAAGGATTTAAGTTTAAAAAATGAAGCAAATAAATGAAGAGAGAGCTTTTGTAAATGGGGAAGGAAGAAAGAGAAGGGAACAAAAAAAGAATTAAGATATGTTTTGTACATGTATGCATTACCTATGATAAATGTGATCATTGCATACTGAAAACATACTGATAAAAAAAGTTGTTTGTTAGTAAAGATAAATTTTAGATATGCTTTAAAATGTATTTAGGACAAATACCTGTTTTAAATAACTCAACATAAATAATCATTTTTCATCAGGTTTGCCATTTGATTGTTGCTTCACTTAGTGGAACTTGTTAGTTCACAAAATATTTTGTGTCTCTTGAACTAGGAGTATTTTGCACCTTAAATGCTTTTTCAGTGTTTGCTACAGTTATGAATTTTCACAGGTAAATTTACAGTATTTCTGCTAATTATTCAGTAGCTCTACTAGAAATATATCAGAAGAAGACAGAAGTTGTTTGCAAGTTTCTAAAACATATCTGCAAAGTCACTTCACATCTGGCTGACTGACAAATGCTGACAGAGGAATTGTTTTTTGGAAATGTGTGTGGGTGTGACAAGACATCTTAATGTATCATTAAAAGAAAACTAAAGCTGGAAGTAAAAGAATGTCCATGTTAAAAAACTAAAAGAAAAGGTAAAGCAATATATAGCTGGATCTCTTAAAAAGTATAACATAGGTTTATAAAAACTTTTGTGGCAAATTTCGTAGTATAGATTTTGAGTTAACTGACTCCAAAATAAAAATGGAAAATATCCTACTCATTTTCAAAATTCTAATGGTTAAATATTGTAAAGTGACAGTGAGAAATGCTTGAATTTTAATATGTAATGTGCAAAACTCTGAGGCTGACATCAGTATTAAAATCTTGAGATGCTGATTATTCTTCTTTGGAGAATACCTGGAAACCTGGAGAAAATAAAGAGAAAGATGATTTAAACTGAAAACATTGGAGACCAAAAAAAGAAAAAAAACATTGAAGAATCACAAGGCTAAGATCCAACATCAAAGAAAAATAAATATTTATTCTAGAAAGTTAATAGAATTTATCGTACAGCAAGGTGAGCTATAAACAGTCACAGAGACTGAATTCAACATGAAAAATATTCAAATTGCTGAAACTCCACCAGAGTAATGTGTGTTTTTGGTAGCATAGATAGATTCTCATTCCAGTGGAGACATCATAACATTCTTTAGGAGCACAAATATGAAAGAATCCAAAATAGGTTTTACAAAAGAATCATTTGATAACTTAGTGTCACATTGCCTCTAACAAAGAAATAGGGGAATGCTGATGGGAAATCAGCCAACTCAAAGGGCTGCTGGGCCAGGCTAAGCAAACCACAAACCATACCTCAGTAGAAAGAGGCCAGAGAGTATATCTAAAAGTTGGGTCACATGATGAGTGGTTAAAAGTCATCGCTGCTGATCCTCCTCTAAATACTTCTCACCCTTCCCTTCACTGTGAACTCCCTGTTCCTGTCATTCTTACCACTTTCGGCAGTCGGTCTGGAAATCTTCTTTTGTGTCTTTAGTTGTGGTATTGTTATTGCCTCGTGTCCCAAATCAGTTAAAAAATATTTTGTCTTTCATGATCTTTTAACTTTGGAGAAGAGCTAGGAGTTGCGAGGTGCCACATAGGGTGAATAAAGCTTATGAGGACACATGGTTATGTCTTTACCAAACTTTCTGTTGCTTCACAATGGGGGGGCAGTCACTGAGTCTTCTTTTTAATCACTCAGCGACACTCACCAGGAGGACCTTCCAGAACTACTTGGGAAAGCAGGAAGAAGGAAGGATGCATTAAGATGAAAGGAGAGGGCTGGGGATTTAGCCCAGTGGAATAAGCGCCTGCCTTGCAAGCGCTCAGTCTTGAGTTCCATCCTCGGTTTAAAAAAGGAAAAAAAGTAAAATGAAAGGAGATGAAGCAGAGGGAGACTAACAACAATGTGTTTTATTGTAATAAAATTCTGGCTGTAAGATTGGGTTATCCCTTGTATTAATGAAAAAGTAAAAGAGTATCAGAAAATATAGACTATAATACACATAAATAATAATTTTGTTGTTATCTGTATGCATAACATGAAATATATTGTAGAATTGGTTGGCATATGTGTGTGCACACTGGGCATGATTAGAATATGAATTTATAGTTGTCTTTTGGTCAATAAAATAAAAAATATTTTCTTAGGAATGTAGAAAGGATTAAACAGACAGTTAAGCTTCATAATTAATAAATCCTACAAAAATAACAAATATAATTTATTAATTTGAAACTAGATAAATTAATTGCATATTATTACATGTTTTCAAAAGGAGCCTGTATCATCTCATAAGATCATCCTCTAGAATGGCAGAAGGCCCATGATACTCTGCAATCCTGCAAGTTTACCCTATAAAAGAAAATACCTGGATCTCTGACAGAGAAATTATGTCCTTTCTCCATATGCGATCCAATAAGTACGTCCAGTGATATTTTAGAAAGTATGTAAAGGCAGAGAAATGAATATAGCTAACTAGCAGAAGAAAATTACTTACTTTGCCTTGTGTTTGATTTAAGAATGAAATTCAAATTTAGACAATAAAGAGAAACTAAAGAACATGAGTTTTACCTAATTACAAAAACTTCACATAATATTTTCGAAGTTATGACAATATTCATGAAAGATTTAGTAAACACATAGCAACATATAAATTATTTTATATGCTAATTTAATTTAATAAAAAAGTAATTAGTCTATAGTGATGAAAAATATTAATATCTAAATATTTTTTTAAAAATCTTTATGCCCGGTATCCCTGAAGTAAGTTAAAATTTGCATCAGGTGATGGTATTTGAATATGGAAATATGACTGCCAATATATCTAACTTTAAAATCTGAGTGTCATGATGAATAGTTGTTCGCTATGTATTCTTTGATCATTTACTCTTTTGATGAATTTCTAACTTTTCCCACTCTCAAAAATGGACAGTGTGGGAACATTGATTTTTATTGCACTTGATTACACAGATATTTCACCATGCTGGGAAACCACAAAGGGAAAAGATCAAGTAGGGTAAAGAATAAGTGTGCAGAAATTTTGTTTGAACTCTGACATTAGTTTTGAGTTTATGTAAGATCAAAGAAGACAGAAAAATCAATAGTGCTCTTCGTTTTAAATATGCTTCCATTTGACATCTAATACTTTTATAACATTTTCTTCTGTATGATATGACATTTATGAATATAAAATTGCTTTTTTGTCTGTCTGCTTTCTGCTTTTCATAATCTTACACAAATGAAATTTTCCATTTTCCATAGAAAAGAAAAGAAATAATATATTTGTTAATCAGCATATGTTACCTATAGAAAAAACAAGGAACTAGGATAATAAATTATTACTGTTACTATTGGATGACCCTTGAACACAAATGACAAATACGTCCTGTCCTTTTTCCTATGAATTTATAAAAATGTTCATGCCTATATTGCATGTGTATATTTATATGATTATTATACTTGATATTTACTCAAAGAAGACGAGAAACAGAAACAGAGACAGAGAGACAGAGAGAGAGCCAGAAAAAAAAGAGAGACTGAGTAGACCAGAATGGATTCCTCTTAAGAATAAAAATCAACATTTAATTTTCCTTTTATGGTTTTAAAATCAACATTTAAATTTTCCTTTTATGGTTTTAAAACAAATGTTTAAATTTGTGTAATTATTGGAATAAATGTCATAAATTTAGAGCTGTATAATAATGAAATGTTTCCCATTCAGTCTTTTAGAGGACAAGTAATCAGAGGTGATTGAATTCACTCAGAACCTTAGAACTCAAATATCCTCTCACTTACTGTCTCTTGTCCTCCATCTTCACTTACAATTCTACTTCTCCACCCAAAGCTGTCTGGTTGCTGATCCCTCCTGCTGGTGACAGTTAGGTGTGGTCACCCTTGCACACTATGATGCTTAGAAATATGTCTTCTATCTGTATTGTGCACATTATGAAATGTGCAAAGACCAAAGCCTTTGTTTTTAGCCATAAGCTACATGTAGATGTGCTTTATCTGTAGGACAAACGGCATTCAAATTCTAGTGACTTCTGCTATTCAAGACCTTCAGGGTTGAAAGGTGAGTGTGAAATCTGAAAAATAAATACATGTATATAATGTAATTTTTAGGTAACATGTTACCCTTTTCCTGCAATGTTTCCCTCCTTACGTGTTCCTAACTCTCAGAAAGCTTTTATTCACTCTTATTTTGCCCTGTGTTTTGTGGGAAAACGGTACCCTGCAAGTAAGAGACCAGCATCTAGGCACTACATTTGCTCTTGCTGTTTATCTGGGTAGGTGGTTCCTTTCTGGTTTAATGAAATTCCACATCCCAACATTCCTCCTCTCCTCTATTGTTTAACCTTCATAGCTTACATTCCAATAAAGAATTCAGTTTTAGCAATTCTTTTCTAAATAAGTTAGATGATAATATACAACAAACCTACAAAATTTCTCTGTATGCCCAGATACACTAAAACTAGATCATGGCTATAACTGAAACTACAAGAACTTCCAGTTCTTAACTTTTTGTATGGGGGGGTGTGGAATCAAACTCACTGTCCCACACTTACCAGGCAAACGCTTAAGCCACTGAGCTAAATCTCCAATCCAAATTTCCAGTTTTTAAAGTTAAGTAATAAATCTTAGGTCATGCTGGTAAAAGTCAAATTTTACATGGTGAAATTCAAAATTCTCAAAGTATTATTTCATTTTTAGAAATTTTCACATAATTTGAAATTTCTGTCTTTTTTGCCAACTTTCTTGCAAAACATATATATTAATAACTTAAAAAGAGAATATTCTGTGATGTTAAAATTTTAATTTCTTTTTCATATATGGACACATGAAGAGTCACAATAAAACAAAATAAGCCTCTGAGTACATTAGTTCTCATCCTGTGCTTAAAAAGCTGTTGTGTAGAGTTGGTAAAACTACATGTGAGGAGCCCTTGCCCATCTTATTACATCAAAATCTTTGATAATTTTGACACCATGTTCTTGAGAACTATCTATGAGAATTATGAATTCTATAAAGCTTTTCAAGTAATTCTAAGTACCGTTCTTAATTAAAAAACATTAGCATAAAAATATAGAACCTTGTATTAGAATTCAATCTATGAGAAAAATACACAAATCCTGTTTTATAAAAGTGTAATTTTGAGTGTAGCAGCACCCAAAAATTATAAGTCATACATGTCTTTGATGATTAATATTTGAGCCTGTTAATTAATTCAGAATGAGTTTTTGTTTTCTAATTTGCTTATTTAGTTGAAGACTAGTGACCTTTATCTATTAATTTATGTATATAGAGCTTAAATATATATTGGTTAAAAAGAAGTATTACTCTTCCTTTATGAAAGTTAAGAAACATAAATGTACTTGTTGGTTTTGTATTATTATATTGAAATATCTGAGGCATGATAGCTTACAAAAAAGTTGAGTTTGTCTAGTGAAGTTGTTAAAAATATATGGGTGGGACCCTTGCCAATCCTATTAAATCATAATCCTTGAGAATTATACCAGCGCGGACTTTGTGGCTTTGGAGTTCTTCTTGAGACAGAAGCCTTCTTGCTGGTTACTCTCAAGTTAGTACAGGAAATCATAAGACAGGAGCAAGCAGTGCTTGTGTTTTTTTTATATCTTCTGATCTCTTCTTATAAAGCTGCCACAAAGTCAAACATGGGAGCTGATGGTTTAGTATACTCTTCCCAAAGGCCTTATAATAGATGGTACAGTTGGAATAACTCCTTGTCCTCTTACCTCACAATGGGAATTAAATTATAACACATGAACCCTTGGGGAACCACATTATGCCACGCACAAACAAAAGTAATAAACTTAAAAAGAAAAATAATTATACAAAAGAAAAATGATAGTATGAGGGGATTGTATCTAGATTTCCCAGGAAATAGAGAATTGAGGCACACACAAACATACACATAAGTACATACATACACATGTACACACAGACACGTACACACACACAAATATAGATATGGAGGGACTTCGTGAGACACACACTGTAACAGATTCAGGGATAGAAGCAGCGATATAATGAGCATATGTAAAAGTCAACTAATTTGGTCAGACTCTAAAAGATATGTCTAAAAAATTCTTACTCAATGGGGTAATCTAAAATGTATCACCACTTGCTATTCAGTTATGAGATATAATTTTTTTGAAGATTTGGCATATCATTTCTATTTTATTTACAAGAACTTCTATAAAGCACCAAACACTGACAGTTTTGCATAATACACATTTAATTTTTTCATAATCATGTAATGTAGAACTCTGAGATTCAGATGTTAGCAAGGATAACTTCTGAGACTTTCTTCATGACTTGTAAATTGCCATCTTCTCCATGAGTTTTTCCATGATATTTACTTTTCTTTGTTTTAATCTCTTTTTATAAGGACTGCAATCAAATTGAATTTGACTTGCCTTAACAACCCCATGTTAAGTGAATAATTTGCAGGATTATTTCTCAAGACACTTGGAACATAAAGCAATTACCGAAATTAAATTCATAATTAAAAATTACAAACAATATTTTTTATCTATAGTAAGGTAACTGTACTAAACTTGCTTATATTTTGAAAATACCAAAATACATTCAGATATATAATTACAACTTTATAATTTGAAACATTTCTAGCTTAATTTCAGCATGGAAAATTTCAACCATACGAAACATCTTAAAATATAAGCCTTCTTTACTTGTCTATTCAAATGTATCATTTCCAGCATCTCAAATAGTATCATAGAATATTTTTAATGTATGGATTTGTGTTGTGTACAAATAAATATTATTCAGAACTTCATATAACCTCAAAACTAGTAAAATGCAGAGTTTTAAAGCAATGCATTCTTGTACTATTAATTTGAGAAGAAGCTACAAAATAAACTGTCAAAAATAAACTAGGGAAAAATAATACCAAATTCAATTTTTTAGTGTTTACTTTCCATTACTTTTATATCCAAATGTTCCTCAATATTATCTTCACTGTCTGCTATTGAGGGTGAATTAACTTTTTCAAAAGTTTATTTGTTTATATTCTTTGTTAACTGAGATTTATCTCAGCAAGGTATTATTTTCATTTAAGTATCTTTTTTAAAAACCAGAAAGATTTCTCCTTACTGATAACTAAATATTCTTGTACCTTAATCATGTCCTTTCTTCCAGGAAACGTTGCCTTATTCAAGTTCAGTTCTTAAAAAGCATCATTCTTTGAACTTTATGTGTCATAAATGTGAACCAAGAATAATAAAACAGCAAGAATGAAAATGGGGAGATGGTTTTTAGTAGAGACAGCGGGAGTGAGGTGAGACGGGAGGGGATTAAGGAAAGAAACAAGATGTATTATTTATATATATATCTCCCTGCTCCCCAAGATGAATGTAAACTCCATGTACTGTAAGTGTGTTCTAATAAAAAAGAGAAAAAATAATGAACTCTAAGGAAGATAAATAAAACACACTGCTGTTACAATGCTATAGTGACAAACTGTTTCACTGTATAATTATATACTGATTATATCACCAGGCATTTGGACAAAGGATGAAAGTACACATTCACAGAAATATTAGCCTGTAAAGATGCAATTTATGTTTATTCATAATAAGCAAGTTCAAATCAAACAGTGAATGGATAAGCAAGCTGTGAGATACAATAGGTATGTAGGAAAAAAAATTAACTACTTATATCACACGCAAGAACTGTCAGTAGTCTTAGGTTTTACTCTACTTGTAATCTAACAGATAATTATATCAGCAGTTCTGTGAGGCTATAAAAGAAAGACCTCTTGGTCAAAAGAGTAGCACATTACTCATGGCATAGCAAGCAGCATATGAATCAGAATATGACTTGGGTCCTTCTTGCATATGGGATACAAATGGCCATACATGTCCAGGTGAACACATGCACAGACTGCTTTCAATATATGAAAGAAGTCCTGAGTGTAGAAAACTCAAATATTTCATGATGGCCCAGAAATACACTAATTCCCTTATTACAAGGGCAAATATTCCTTCTTAGTGTAGCAGGAAGTGTGTGCCAACCCCAGTGTTTGTCAGTGAAACAACATATGCTTCAAAGCTGTCCAACACAGATGCTTCTTTTCAAATGGCCCAGAACAAAGGCACCCTGCTTCTCTTCTGGCAAGATGTACAGAAATGCAAGAGATTAAGTAGAGAATTATCTTTCCGTACATCTATAATATTATGACTGCCTCATTTTGTCAAAAGAATATTTAACAAAAAATTTTCAAACTCAAGATTATTTCAGTAGACACAGGAAAATAATTTTAACCTTCACATAACAAAATGAGTTCTTTCTGTCATAAAACTCATATAAAAAAAATTCAGATGAAAGAATGAAGTAATGGATAGTTATGCCACTTACTGTCAATCAGTTTATGCAAATACTATATTACAAAGCCTTGTTCAGGGGAAGGGAGATAATCTCCCACAGTGTGACAAGAACAAGAACTCATATCACTAAATGCTACTTAGATTGAAGCAATATTCATGTGCATGATTGAAATATATTGTTTCAACAAATAGGATAAATCTAAGAACAATTTATGCAACCAATAAATTTTAGTTCCAACATATTTTTGAGATATTAACAGATAACTAAACTGAGATCTGTATCATTTTTTGTTTGAAAGATAGCATATTTAAATATATATATACTATTAATATCTCTCCTGTCACAGTGTCACAATACCAACTATTTTGTCTCTCTCTTGCCACCTTTCTCATTCCCACTTCCTCAACTCCATCTTTTTCTTTCAAGGGACAAAATGATTAATGCTAAAATTTATATGAAAGTGAAATCGCAAGGGCCTATAACAGCAAAACTATCTTGGAAGATAATATCTTGGAAGATCATAAATAATAGAAATTATGTATGACATATAAAAAGCAACAAAAATACTATATAAAACAGAACATGTTATCAAAACTAGATTAGAGAGACAGTCATTCAGCAGTCTTTTTAATGAACTGTTGTGCAGTGTAGATGCCCATGAGAAAAAAAAATTGCTATATTCAACACACAAAAATATAAATTCTGGAAGAATTTTATTTCAGTTTATGAAAGTAAAATTAAGAAACTACTTAAATAAGCCACAGGTTTA
>PVJX010037156.1:0-17126 GCA_004027295.1 Dolichotis patagonum | reverse complement strand
TCAGTTAGTTTTATATTTTCTGTTCTCTGTTAAATATTATTATTTTTAAAGTCCTTCACCTTGTACTTATTGAGTAACATATATTTTCTTAACTTGTTACTGCCTTTCAGATTCTTTTCCCATGAATGAATAAACTTCTACAAGTAGAAATGATAATGTCATCAATAGTAAACATATTATTCTTTTTATATTGGATATTAACTTTGCAAAGAAAGAAAGTTATTTTTAATATTATGAATATACTTTCTTATATTTTTAGCACAAATCATTAGGATATTTTGTTCACAATTGATGTACTTATTTTGTTTTGATTTAATAGGCAACAAATGTATGCTGATTTAGTACCTATTTTTGTTCTAAATAGAAAACCTCTAAGGGTTTAAAATTGGTGATGAATTTAGGGTATAGAGAATTTTTACCATAAATATGAAGAAAGACAGAAAAGCACACTTTTATCCAAACTTGTAATGTTCATTTTATCTATTTTTTCTTTTAAACTTAATTCTATAGATGAAATCAATAAATATTAACTCTCTTAATCAGATGTAAATTTAACGGATTAATTTTTGACATACCAGAACATTCATATGATTCCACTGGTACTCTCTAAGGGATATGACTAAACAGAATTGGGTTTATTCTTAGCTTTCACAATTTAAATATAACAAAACTGTTATGAATAGCTTTAATGTTTAAGCTACTAGGAAAGTATAGCCTATAACGAGCAATGTCATTACCTGAGATATAATACGCATAAGATAAATAGTGATACAATTGATTCTATCATTATTTATGACCGATACAATTTATTAATGATTGTTAGTTTTACTATATAACTTTCTACAATCCAAGCTATGGTTTGAAATAGTATTTACTTTTGAACTCTGTAGCATATAAAGTTATCATGTATCTTCTAAAATTAAATTTTAACTTCCTATTCCCTTGTTTCTTTACGTTGCCTTTCTCCTTTATATTGTGTGCTGTACTGTTCGTATTTAGTTGCTACTTACTAACTTTTCACTTTGCCATCTATATATTTAAAAACTATTACATTATAATAAAAAGGAGTCATATCATAAAACAAATAATGCCGATGGATGTGGCTATGTATTTTAAAAGATTTATGCATGGTTTGGTTTGGAAATTTAAAAAAAATTGCATTACAATTTCTGACCACACTGAGATTTTTAGCTTTCTCAAAACACGCTAGAAATGTAGAATTTTCCTCAAAATCGCTTGAAGGTTTGTTTCAGGGAGGAAGGTCCTTATATATAAGGCTACTCAGACTTAAAAAGGCTCCTGTCACCTTATGTATATCCCAATATTTTAAGTCTCATTAAGCTATACTCATAATTCACTTTACTTTATACATTGTTGATGGAATTTATTTATTCCTTCCTTCCTTCCTTCCTTCCTTCCTGCCTTCCTTCCTTCCTTCCTTCCTTCCTTCCTTCCTTCATACATACCAGGGATCAAACTCAAGACTTCACGTTTGCCAAGCAGGCACTTACACTGCTGAGCTAAACCCCCAGCCCTGAATTTATTTTATTTTATTGTTTGTTTTCTTATTCTGAGATGTGGGTTTGCAAAGTGCCCCAGTCTGGCCTCAAGTCCCTTGCCACCCTCCTGCCTCAGCCATTTGTGAAGTGAGATTACAGGAATGTGGCTCTAAACTCATTTTTTATGGTTCAATTTAATTAAATTTATAGACTGAAAGTAACTAGAAAGAAAACTAGTGAAATGTAGACAAGATGGGAAATTTATCCGACATGAAGTCTGGTATATAAAATTTAGAACATTTAATAATTTAAGGTTATCACTGTTATTGAGCTAACAGATTAATGTTTCACATTTTAATGGTTGTGATAGAAATGTACACATTCTAGGGTAGGAAGTCATATTTGAGTTAAACTTTCACATGTACTAGGTAGTAGTTATTTTGCAAAACATCATTCACAATAGAAAAACTAAATAAGAGTCTACAGCCATACCACCCTGAACGATCTCGATCTCCTCTGATTTCGGAAGCTAAGCAGGGTCAGGCCTGGTTAGTACTTGGATGGGAGAAAAACGAAATAACATAAAAAGTTGAAATATATAGCAAAGAGGAGGAAGTACATAGTTGCACTGCAAATGAATAAAATGAAAAATTAGAAAAAGTAGACAATGAATGAACTCTAACACTGTATATTGGAATTTTTTTGAAAGACATTACACTACTCAGTTTTTCATATATCCCTAAAGGCAGAAATATGAAACTGTGGTAAAAGTAAGGAAAACGAAACTCAATACTTAGTACAAATTAAATCCTGCTAATTAGAAAGTAAGAAATACAGAAATTTAAATTCAAATCGTTTAGTGATGATTTATTCCGTAACCGTATTGTAATTATTTAGTGCTATGCCCTATTCTGTTTTCATCATTTTGCATTTATTTCTTACGCCTGAGGTGCTTCGTTTTGAAATTAGAGTTCAGTTTGTGAATTGTGGCCTTCTGTCTGGGTTTGGTGAGTGCAGGGTCGGCCCCAGCAGATAGGACCAGTTGGACCCCAGCTCCATGTGAGACGGGGCTTCTCCCCTTGTGCGTTGATGACCGGCTGTCCCTCCCGTTCCTCTACCAGAGAAGAGCTTAGCTTTCTCCTCAGAGCAGCCCTTTCAAAGCACTGACACATAGACTGTCTCTGAAGCGGTTCATGTCCCTGAGCTCTGGAAATCACAGGGATGACGTGAGCAAGTGGAAGCCTGACAGGAGCTGTTAGGTTGCCAGAGGGGAAGGAACTCAGCAAGGGGATCACGGCTCAGACTGGATTTCTTCAGCTAGATCACATGGAGTATAACAAATTCTCTCCTGAAGCAGGCTGTCGAGTCATGTCCACGTGGTCAAAGGACAAATAAAACTTGACAGATGATGTCATATTTAGAAATCCAACACATATGCTCCTCCAAAATACTTGGACTGCTGGATGCCTTGACCTGGATCGGCTTGGTGAGGGCACTCGTTTCCTTCTGGGATCCGTCTCCTGTTTCCTCAGTCTTTTCTCTGCCGGACTAAAATGACCGTCCATGGTTTATATCTCTATTTATTGTCAACACCTTGATTCTTTGGTAGAACAGCAAGGGGAGTTCATCTATGCATTTCTTCAAAGGTTTCATTTTGTTTTACAGTTTACAAATTCAAGCTGATTGTTAGGCATGAGTTGGCACCTTTTCAGGAACTGAGAGTCCTGAATGGAAAGGCAAACTTTGCATTTATTTATTTATTTATTTATTTAGTACCAGAAATCCTATTAAAACAGTCACTCTCAGCTTCATGTGGGTCTAGTGATATCTCACGCATGTCTCTTATAGACCAGTGACACAAATCCTAAAAAACAGAATAAATCTCTTCCAATATCTGTATCTACTTGTCGAATTATCCTCATAATAAACAAATATAATAGTCTTAGAAGGAAAATTTATAAAATCATTTCTGGGGTCCTATATGAGGTGTGATCATTACATTATGCTCAAAAGTAATATATGAGAATAAGCTGTAATTCATTAGCACAATTGATTTGTGGCAGAAGAAAATGGTAACTTCTGGTGATCACAAATTTATTGACAGGCTACCTCAAGAAGATTGAGAGTACAGTACAGTATGCCTTTACTTCATTTGTATTTAATGAAAAGAAAATTTATTTTGATGTATTTTTAAGAGTAGAGCCATTGAATCACTGTGGCACAATTTATTACAAATCTATATACCAGTGGTTATATAAATTAAGAATATGTGTATATCTTTGAAAAATTCATCATTTCAACTCATCATTTCAAGGTTATCATATGATAAATATCTTAAATATGATGAGACAAATAATCTGTTAATAAAATGAGTTTTAAAACTTTTGAACTTGATTTGAGCTTTTAATAACACATAGTTCTACAGAGTTAGAAAAGGTGTATAATGTTTGTTTTATAAGACTTCTAAGAATGATTTATATTTTAACTTTAACTTGCACTTGTAATTTTAACACATTTAGTTTTAAATTATTAAAAATATAGATTTCAAAGACTTTTTCAATACATTCAAATTTTGGAATTTTTAAAGTTTAGAGAAAAAAAAGAAAATATTGGCACTTCATTTGTTTTGCTTTGATTTGACTTTTAAAATGATATTTATTATGACTCAATTTGTAGTTAAGCATACCGTTGAAAAAGATAAACTTTGTCATTATAGTTTGTGTCTAGATGTTGCCCCCTAAGCCTGCCACAGTTTTAGATTTTTTTTTTGTTTGTTTGTTTTTTCAGAGATGGCTGATTCATGGTGTAATGCTGGGATTAAGGGTGCTAGGATTAAGGGTCTGTGATTACTAAACCAGTCCACTGACTCAATTGGCACTCCCTAGGCCAGGTAGCCTGGATGCAGTATAAGGGACAGAAAGAAGCTTGTCTTGCCCTCTCTTGCTTTTGCTGTCTTCTGCTGCCATGAATGATCATTCCTCTGCCATATGCCACCCTGCCTTGGCGCCAGCAGATAATGCACTGAAACCTCTACAAACTCAATGAAATAAACCTTTCCTTTTTAACTTTCCTTTTTAACTCTTGCTGAGTATTTTATCTCAGCAAGAGAGAACAGTAACTAAAACATTTGTAAAAACACAATGTAAGGAAAACCAAATTAAAAAATACGTAAGTGTGAACAAACTACAATATACATACAAGCCATACTACCAAAATACTAAATATAAAACAACATAAATATGTGTATTACTTGGGGTTAGGTACCTATAATTATTAACACAGATATTTATCAATATAAGTAATGGTCAAAATAATAAAAGAACAAAATACATTTTCACAGAATTTCAAAGCTATAGTAAAGTACTTTTGAAATCAATTGTTTTCACATGTATCAGCATGGTGAACTGAAATTGCTTACCATTTTCAATAAAATCTGTGGATTCCTGAATTTAATAAAAATTCCAGAAGAGGGAGATGTTTACTCTCAAATGAAAATATTTTTACTCAATGTAAATAAATTACATAAAAATTTTATCATCTCTGTTATATCAAAAATATAAATGCTAAGTGTTTGTTGCAGTTAAAATTTCAATGTACTCTGTAATACTTGAAATATATTTGATATATTTTTTATTGCTAATTATAGTTTTGATATAAATTGATTACTTTATTTACAATAAGTTCCCTATAGCACTTTCTCCATAACTGATAGCATACCATTTTTATTTTCTTAGTCATTTTGAAAAAAAGTTAATACATTATACTTGAAGAAACATAACAATCAACATAAATTTCCTTCCCAATTGTGACTATTAACTGTCTCAAACACTTTTAAATTAATCATAGGTTGTTTTAAAATATGGAGCTATTTATAAATACAGAAATATTTACCTTTTCATTCAGTTTTTTTATTTTTCTAGAAAAAATTTTATTTTTTTACAATTAAAGACATCGAATACTTTTTCCACTGCCCTTTCTGATGATGAAGTAAAGAGGACAAGAGAAATGATAATACTGTGTATTGATATGCTTAATTGTGAATGTTTTCTATTAATAATAAGTACAGCGGGGAGTTCCCTAGTTGACCAGCCCTTGAGCTTAGCGTTTGCAGTCTGGATCTGACAGCTAGGTTTTAATTTTCCTTCTATAGCTATCTTGAAAGGAGGTTTCTAACTCTGCACTTCTATTCAGCATTTTTTGTATGTGTATAAAATATTAGTTACGAAGTCCATGGAAAAGTTAATGCTAATTTACCTATCATCTGCATTAATGGATTTTTGACAAATGTTTTTATTTCTCAGAAGCAATGTGGACATTGCTGCACCTTTTTGCACCAATTATAGTCTGAATTTCTGGAGTTGATTCCAGACAAACTGAGTGCCTACTTGTAGTGAGTTTTATATCATCTGCACAACTTTTTGTTCTGCTTCCTGCTAATTACTTCAGAATTTGAGAAACTGATAGCTGAAATATCCATGTTAAAACTCTAAAAACAAATCCAAATACAGTATTTAGAGGTGGGCAGAATATCAAAACTAATTTGATAAGAATCTTAATCCTTTTGATAAAAATATTTTAAGGCTCTATGAATGATTGTCAGCAGCACAGAAACACTGAAAACAGCCTAATTAAGTTCTAATTGTTTTAGAGAGTAAATTTTGGTTTCAGGAAATATGATACTACTGATTTAGATATGTTCATGCAATAGATTTTTTAGAACAAATTTTACACACAAAGTGGAGAAGAATTATGTGATTATCATTGCTAACAGACATATATAATAGTGCATTTAGGAATTGGGCAGACTCAAGTAATGCGTGCATAAGTAAAAGTTGCAAATCTTGGACTCTGTCCTTTTTCTCTGTCTTTGCTCATTTTTTTTGCAATCGAATCTTTATCTAAATTCAATTTAAACATGCTTCGGTGCTTCTTTTGTTTCATTTATTTTCCCTCATTGTTTGCTCCTTTTCCTGAGCAAAGGTTAAAATTTTTCAGTCTTCCACTTGTTGTACTAGCTGTGTGCTTAGTTACAATCAAGGAAAAATATGTGCAATATAAGAATAGAATACAGAGAATATAAAAGTCAAAAGAGAGTTACTCATCTTCAACATAAAAAAACTCTCCCTTCAGAAAAACACAAGAATTCAAATATATTCAAAATAAAGCTGGAGTACTTTAGAATGACATTAAATAATTTAAACTTGTCACTAGTTATTCTAACTTTTCATTGCTTAATCTTTTAGCCAAATGTCTAAACGATCTGAAAATTCAGTCTTGCAATACTAGTGCCCTGTGTGAGCTTCATCTGCTATATCGTGTTAGCACTTCAACTTGTGTCTACTGCTAGAAACTGAAATCATGAACTGTCAAAGGAAACACATTCATCGTCGACACGTATCTTTTGGCTCACTGTTTTCTGAGTTTTACTTTTTTTTTGGTGGTTGTGTAATTCCCCTGTGTAACATCTTATAGTCTATTATACTTTCTGCCCCATTATACTATATTACATTAAATCAAATTTTCCAGTCTGTTGCTAAAATATAAATCATATGCTTTGTCATTGTATTGTGCCTTGGGACGTACAAATGATATTTACCAAATAACTGGTAGATTATTATATAAGGTTGTGTAGCCTTTTTCCAATCATGTTTTCCAGTTTAACATACTTGTATGACATGGTTCCATCTGTATTATATCCATTTTTAAGTTCATTTTCCAATTTCCCACCATCACTTAGCATTTCAACTTACTATTTCAGTTTGTATTGCTCTTTCTTTTATATCTTTAAATGTATTTATTTTTACAAATTTTCATGCTTAGTATTCTAATATTTACCTGCATATTATCTCCTAATTCCTGATGGTCCAAGTGACCCTTACCATAAGACTTTAGTTTTTTAAGTCAGAAACCTTGCATTATGTTTTGTGTTAATCATTAATGGGTTCTAGTCTGGAAGTTGACCAATAATTTGTGCTTAATAAATAATATTGTTCACTAAAGAGGTCATGGAGAATGAATAGATGCTAATATATGAAAATCATAATAATCATTTTGAGAAGTTTATAAATACTCAGGAACACAATTTCAACTGTTTTTGAAAGTTTCCAGTGTCAGAAGATAAAAATAGTGCCCCCGAACATCAGTGATAGACTGCTGGCTGATAATGTGATGATGAATCATTCCACAATTCTTTTGATTTCTTCCTTCAAAACTCTTAATAAGAACGTGTGCCATTAGTCATCAGCAAAGCACCCTGCATAGCTGTGGGTGGATCTCAGAGCAAGTATGAAAATTCATGGGATAATAGTGATGATCTACTAATTCCATGTAGCATTTTTTATCCAGAGCAATATACTATAGTTTTCTATTTTCTCATTGTGAAATGTAGATTGAATGCTAAGTAAGCTGTATGGAGGTGACACATTTCCTATTTACTACCTGCACTCTTATCTCCCAGTGCAGTCCGACAAAACAGGCTACTGTTGGCCAGTGGGATTTAAGCTTCAAGACCACTATATGCAACTCCCCAGCAGTAACTTTTCATTGGGAGCAGACCCACCAGCCGTGTGAAACCGCACAGCAGCCCCTTGCTGAAAGGCTTCCTCATCGCTGGGACAGCTCAGGATATGGGTATTTTTTGAAGGTTGTCAAAGCAGAGTAAACTTTGGAAGAGTGTTTTTTAATAATGTAAGACTGGACAATTTTACAGAAATGGACTGTGCTCTTCTTTATCAATTCACATTAACGGTTTTATGTGAAATTATTTCATGAGGAATATAACCTTTTGAATTCTATCAATTAGAAATACAAAATATACATTATATAACATCATATGATATGTTTATTCTTTTTAGCACGTATATAAGCTTTGTTTTAAAACATAAATGAACCCCTTTTTTCGTTCTTTCTGACACTCAGCTTCCTTTTCCAAATATATGAACGTGTGTTTTTAATCTGAATTTTTAACATCGTGTTTATCATTCTTGTCAATGCAATTCTAGTGCAGCCACATTTCTTTTTATACTTGAAGTTTAGAGCTGGTTTATAATTCATAATGGGTATGATTTAATGATTGGCCTAACGTCAGAGTTCTCATGACAGACACACAGCTTGGGCTACCAAGAGCGAAAATAATAATACAGCATGCCACATATTAGTACAAGAGGGTATTGTGTTTACACTGATATTTCCGTACTGCTATGAGGGGGAACACGTGCTATGGTGGATGTCCATTGGGGTTTATACTCTTGTATAGGTAGGGCATGCAAGACACAACCTCTCATGAAACACAGAAGCAAGTTATTCATTCAAATGATGCAAATGCTAAATAATGTCCAGTGATCCTAGTTATAAACAATTGTGCTTTATGTAAGGAGAACCAAGTGGTTGGTTCAGATTAGGCTACATGGGACACAAAGTAGGTATTGTAAAGTTCTATCCATGATACGCTTTTTACTCTTCTTATGATAAGATTAAAAGATACTCTGTGTTGTAAAAAAATTTTAACAGTTTCTAAAGATATATTTACTTGTATTTATATTAACTTTATGTTATAAAAATACTCTGTTAAGTATCAGCAAATACATTAGGCTAAAAATGTTTACATGACTAGAATAAAAGTAGGAAAAAATAAGTCACACTGTATCTTATCTTTTGATTTTACTTACTGAGCTTGCATATTTATATTCAACAAATTGTTACATCATGTGCTTATTACATTTCTGTAATAGTAAGCTGAAGAAATTAAATTTCGTGTTGAACCAAGCAAAATTTAGCACAAAACTTAGGTTGCTCTACTGGTAGGCAGATTACTATGGTGTTTCAGTGATCAAAAATAAAGGCTGATGGCCTTTGATCACTGTGTGAATCATAAATATGACAAAAATGGTCAGATTTTAAAAGTATTAAAATTAGTTGCTTTGGGAATAAAGTAGAGAGATACTAAGTTGGCATTTGCCATCTTAAATATTATGAAAAAAATTAATGGGAGTTAAGAAGATTGACCAGAATGAATGTTTAGAATAAGAACAACAATAACAATAACAACAAAAAAGACTAGAGCAAACTTTCTATGATGAGCAGATAATAAGAAAGTAATTATGAATTAAGAACAATTAGATCAACTAGAGGAAAAGATTGAATATGTCTACCCAGAAATTCAGTTCTGTATACTTTAGTAGAAAAAGATCGATATATCCCATCTCACTTAAAAATCAGTTATAGATATCCTAAAATTCCTCTAGATTTTATTGACATGAATATTTTATTTAATAGAAACATGAAAGATTGAATGCTAAGTAAAAGCATAGAACTGAAGAGCACTTACACCTTTAACAATCTACAAAGTTGTTTGATGGAGAGAATAGGAAAACATTGCTAGAGGGAGACTAATGACAAAATATGATGTAAAAATACATGGAAAACAATGTTATTTTGATGAAACTATGATGCAAAGACACGGAGAGATTTGGGATATCAGTGAAAAAGGATAAAATAAAGATCAACCTAAGAGGAGTTGAAATCAGAATCCATGGGAAGCATAACAAGAGAGATTAAGCAGAATAATTGTGAGAAGAATCTCTATTATGGGAAATAGAAAAGGGAGAGACAGTATGGATAAAGTTGCAATATATTTTTGGTAAGGAATATCAGAAGTCTAATTCTACATTTTACTCTTTGTGAAGAAGTTATAGTTTACAGAGTGTTCTTGAGTATATGAGATAAATTTTCATTTTGAAGACAATAGAAAATATGTGAAGAACTAATAAATAGAGAAAAATAATACTGTAAAACTCACAGGAGTTGAAATATGATTAGCATTCATTGCATGCCATTTTCCTGAATTGCATGAGCCTTGAAGCAATGTGGTGACACTCAGCATGGGGAGAGGGAACTCTCCATCATTGACTAGGCAGCTGGTGTCCTAGGATGGGTCTAAAGGAAGGCACTGTGGTGACCTGAGGATGTAAATCGTGTTAGGTGGGAAAGAACACGTGACTCATTGCTTCCTTACACAGTGTGTGTTCTCGGGAATTTTATATACTGGATATTAGTAATTTTAAAATTTGGGTTTTTTTCTATTTAGAAAACTAATTTCAATTTATATACAACTTACCACCCTTCTTAAATGTAATAATTTGCAGTTTAATGGAAGTTGCTATATTTAAGATTTTTTAAATCATAGATTTATTAATGCTTACAAATTTTTATTTTAAGATTAAAAAGAATGACTTTCCTCTAAAATTAAGAAATGTTATCAATCATATTTGCATGAATGATGATAAGTAAAACAAGAAGGACACATATTTATGGATTTTGCTTACATAAAACACCTAGAACTGAAAAATCCACTGAAAATAGATTAGTAGTTTTAGGTGCACAAGAAGTAGACACTGGAATATGATTGATAATTGGAATGTTGTTTCTTCCTGGAATGAAATTAACACTCTACAACCAGAAAGTAGTGATAAATCCACAGGAAATATTCATCTCTTTCCTTTTGTTAGTGTCACCAGGAAGCCATGTTCTCAGTTCTTGTACCGAAAGGAAAACATTCCAGAGATGTATAGGTGAGTGCAGGCAGAGTTAATTGTGAAGAGTGTGAGAGATTCTATACCTGCAAGAATAAAGCTGAACAAACACCGTGAAGGTAGCTGATCTAAATTAAGACCCAGGCTACATTTACAGAACTCACAGGTCATCAGTGAGTATCAGCACTTTTCTCTAAGATCATTTATTCCAAGGAAAATGGGACTGGTTGACAAACTTACGAGGGAAAAGGGTTCTTGGTTACTCTATAGGTGGAATGTTTTACTTTAGTTTGCTTTGATTACTTGAGGTATTTTTCTACCCCTCACCTGTGGCCTGGACTTTTCTGTATCCTAGATTTGATCAGCCCACTTAGTGGAGGTTACATTCTCTCGGGCCATAGATTAAATGTACAGACTTCTATTTTTCTCTAAATAATGATAAGAAAAGTGAAGGAAACAGAAAAAAAAATTATGTTTCCTTTTCATCCAGTTCTCTCATTTTTTTTTCATAACAGACTGTCTGGAAGACCACTAATGTTTATCTAACTTCCTTCCTAATGCTACATCTCCATAGAAAATCACTTTTTAAAAATTTCTTAAAATCCATAGTGAGTATGAATAATGTATATTATTGATTTGTGCATGTTTTAATGCAAAAAAGACTTTCTAAATGAGCTATTTAATCTTATATCCTTTTCTATCATTTAGGACTAAGCAAGTTCATGTATGACAATTTTGCTCTTGGTAGTTTTGAATTGTATGCTTTGTATATTGATAATCATAATCCTTTTTCAAATATTTTTAATTTCATTCAATATTCAAGCTTCCTACCTAATGATACAATGCTCTGCTTTTGAATTCCTTATATTACCTTGGAACAATGCCTCCCTTTAATTCTGCAACTCTTCATACAACTTTATATCTGACTTTGTAAAATAATACAGGTATTCACACTGTTATTAAAAACTCCAGGTATTAGAAGACACATTTTTGTTCATTTGTGATTTCAAATTTAAAATAAAATACTCAGGGTTTTGGGATACAGCTCAGTGGTACAAACTCCTGCCTGGAAAGCCAAGGTCCTGAGTTTGATTCTAGTACCAAAAAATAAAATAAAATATGCCCAACTTCATTTATGCATATCAGTTTAAAATTATACTTCATGATAGGCTAAGTGTACTGGTGCATTACTATAGGTCCAGTAAGATACTGAGGGAGGCTGAGGCAGGAGGATCGCCAAAAGTATGAGAAGATCTTGGACTACATATTGACACCGTTTCTCAAACAAAAAAACATAATTCTTGAAAGTATAATTCCAAAATGGATGAAAAAATAGATTATGTGAGACTAGCCAGTATGATGAATGATGTCATCAACTCAGAAACAAAAGGAAACAGTCTAATTAGAATAACTTCACCTACATTTATGACATTTGATATTTGCCATAATTAACCAATGAGAATTTTCTAACTAATGAATTTCTACTAAAATTGATTGCTATTCCCAGATTTTGCATGTGAAATTTTAAATTTTCTTCAGTATTTCTTTTTATCAATGTCTTTATAGATAATAGCTGATGGCAGATCATAAATTATGATTTTGTCTAAATGCCTGAATTCATCATTGATACAATTTACTTTGATAATGCTTTTGATTGTGGTTGCTTTATTCTATCTGAAACAATTATGTTATACTTCATTTTCTATTTTAAAAGGAATATTGTTTCCTACAGTTTTCCCTTTAAAGGGTCTTATTGCCTGTATCCTTTCCTAGGCTGTATGGTGGGAATTGCAAATGTATACTTTAGAAAATTAGATTTTGATGTATTTTCAAATTATATTAGATATGTTCCTGTCAAGAACTGCAGAAAATGTCTCAAAAGATTATTACTTGGATCACTGGTGTCTTCTAAACACACAAAAATGTTTTAATGTTCCCACTGAAGATCGATTATTTTCTCTGAAAGACTGCTTTTACAATTGCAATACCTTCTCATTCTTAAACCGGAAATTAAAACTACCTAGCTAAAAAATGTTAGGGTATGTAGAAGCATTATGTTTTAAATGATGCCAAATAAAAAAATTAAATTATTTAAAATAAAATAGTATTTATTATACAACCTAACAATGATTTTGCTAAATTTATAGTAATATTTATTTTTATAAAATGAATAATTCTTCTTAAACTAAATTTCCTCCGGACATCTTTCAGCATTTGGTGATTAGGGGTTGTATCATGAAACATCAGGAAAATAATGCAGCTAGAACTCCAGAGTTTCATTTATGCCTGCTTTTGTGAAAATCCACTAAATCTTTGTTCTAAGACTTAAGGTTCTGTTTGAGATGCTTTACTATTATAAAGACTATAGTCCCCAAGCGAACCAAAACCTGGCCCTAAGAGACAGCTTCTCTACGATGTGTTTACTCTACTGGTGCTAGCAGACCCTGAATCTACCAAATTAAATTCACTTTGATAATCCAGATCCCCTGTACATCAGCTGTTTTTATGCATTTTACCCATTTGATTGTTTAAAATTTTAAATAAACAATCAGTAGATTTTTCTCTCTCCTTGTAGTACTTGGATGTCACTTTTTCCTCCAGCATTCCTGTCTCTCTCGCCCATCCAATGCCTTGTTATTGCATGTTCTCTCTGGTCAGTTTGTTGTTGTTACTATTTATCCATTGGTTTTATTTTGTTTAGTTTTTTTCAATTTTTCTTCACATTCTGTGATCATCTAAACTTATTCATGGGAATATTTAGCAGTGCTAGTCTTATGAGATATTTCACAGCTAGCATGGATACTTTTCTGAACTTAACATTCAAAGCTAGTTTTAATTTCTTTAATAAACTGCTAATGGACCAGTTTATTACATGCAATAATTTTATAAATGTATTCACCCCTGGGTATTTCTATGTGGTCTTTTTTTTTGTCATGACAAGATATGCGACAATAAAAAGTCTCTAAACTTCTATCTCAAACACAAGTACATTTTTACTTAGAAGTATAGATTCCCAGAAATGGAATTGCTGGAATGAAGTGTAAATGTATTTTTAATTTTTGTAATGGTTGCCAGATGGCTTTCTAAGATTTTTTTTTAACAATTCACATATCTTCCAGCAATAGAAGAGAGTGCTTTTTGCCTGCATTCTTGCTGACAATAGATGTTATCACTCATTTTAATTTTGTCAGTCTGATAGATTCAATGTGATATCTCACTCGTACTTTAACTTACATTTCCCTGACTAGCAGTGAATTTCAGCAACTTTTCACATGTAGGCTCTTATGTGACTTGAGATTTAAAATTCTTAACTATATTTCTGTAAGAAAGTTTAGTCTTTTCTTGTGACATAATGTATTGCAATTATTTCTCTAAATTTAAACTTTCTTTTCTTTCTTACTTTCCTTTTTTTTATCATACTGGAAATAAAACTTAAGACTTTGTGCTTGCCAGGCAGGTGCATATGCTGCTGAGCTATATACCTGGGTAAAATTAAATTTTATATTAATCTTTTTCATTTTAGTTGTTGCCATTAAAAAGTCTGCCTTTAAAATTATGTCATATATATATATATATATATATATATATATATATATATAAAATCATTTTAAAAATATATTAGGTCCCCTAACATTACAAATACATGTTCAGGAATTTTTTTGGGGGTAGGCATGACATTTTTATATTCTAGTACCTGTAATTTATCTTTGCATTCTATGATATGTGCTCATTTATACTTTTCTGGTTTTATTTTTATTGTGCCACTTGTAATTTGCATTACTTCTGGTTTCAAATGTTTGGAAGAATTCTCAAGTAGTGGAGATAAAATATTGGGAACTATTTTAAATACAGTTCAATTTACCTTACATATATATATATGTATATATAATTTGTATATAATATATAGAATTTATAATTTTAATAATATATACAGAATTTTTCCAAATATATACTTCAAATTGAATAAGAAGTTGTACATTTTTCCAAGAACTGATGCTGTTTTGTGGAATTGTTAAATGTATGTCTTTAGAGTTGCTTGAAGCATTGCCTTCTGTTTGTATTATGTCTGTATACTCTGTAATGACATCCCCCTCTTTATTTCTAATATTAGTAATTTCTGTCTTTTTTTCCCCTAGACCTTGCAGTTTGTTACGTACTGTCTTTTTAAATGAACTCACTTTCTTTCTTTTGTTTGTTTCTTTCTTTCTCTTTTTTTTTTTTTTTTTTTTTTTTTTTTTTTTTTTTTTTTTTGAGTCAGAATCTCATTCTCACTATGTATCACAGACGGGCTTCAAAATCAAGATACCTCTGCCTCTGGAATACTAAGATTACATACGTGCACCACTATGCCTGGTTAATTTTATATTTTCAACATTAGAATTTTTCATTTTATTTTCTTTGGGTAGAGTTTGCTATTTTTTTGTCTTCAAATTCAGAGCCTAAATCATCAATTCAATGATTCTTTAATAAAATAAATATTTGCTAACCTAGATTTCCTTCTCAGCATTCTTTTAGTTCTCAAATGAAAACTTTGTAGTTTTAATATTCATTTTCAGTGCAAATTATTTTGACAGACTTAAAACTTTCTTGATGACCAACAGATTATATAAGAAGTTGCCTTTTGCTCTTTTATTAATGTCTAGTTGTCGATTATAAGTAAATAACTAAAGATTTATTTGAAGTCTTGTATGCAGATAAGTTTCTAACTCATTTGAGTAAATATTTGTAACATAATTTCCTGCAAAAGTATGTTTAGCTTTGTTAAAAAAAAAACAAAAACAAAAACAAAAAAAACCTCCACAACTCTCTTCAAAAGTGGTACCATTTCTCATTTACCAGCAGTGGACAGGTATGTTCTTTGTTCCATATTCTAATTAGCATTTAGTATTGTTGATATTTTGGAGTTTAACCATCCTGAGTGATGCAGAGTAAAATCTGTGCTTTAGTTCATTCTCCAATGTCATAATATTAAGCAGCTCTCTCTCTCTGTCTCTGTCTCTCTAAGTGTTCATCAGTTTTTATTTCTGGGTAAGAAATATTGTTTGTTATTTTTTCCTTTTTAAGTTGAATTGTTCCATTTTTATTTTTGAACTTTAAGAGTTTTTGCACATATTGAACACACAACTTCTTTCAAATATGTGATTCACAAATAGTTTATTCAATTCTGTGGGTTTTTATTATTTAAAAAATGTCTTTAGCTAAGCTGAATCTTTCAATTTTACAGAGTCTAAATTAATTTTTTTCATGGAGAATTTTTTTGTGTGTTATCTAAATTGTAACCAATGTAAACAAAACATCTAAATGTTCTACCAAGTTACATTCTAGGAGTTTAAATTTTATAGTTTAACAAAATATGTGATGAATTATGAGAGTTTTCTTTTTGTTGATATAGGCATCTATTTCTATAAACTTTTTAGTTACTTTTTACTCATTTCTGAGACAAAATACCTGATGCCCAAAGTTGGGAAAGGAAAGGTTTGTTTCTTAGAGTTTTTGGAGGTTTTAGTCCATACTCAGTTGGCTCCAAAGCAGGGTGGCATGGTGGGCCGCAGTCCATGGCAGCTGCAAACAGCAAGGTGGAAACCAGACAGAGAGAGAGAGACACACCTTATTCCTGCTATTACATCACATCCTGGCTCTACCCCCTAGGAGGGTGTAGCACTGACACCACCAATCCAAGCACTAGACAATGAACCAATCACAAATGCATAATGCAAAGGCATGAGGCTTGCGGGCCACTGACATAAACCATGACAACTTCCCTCCTTGATCTGATTTTGTTGTGTTGCCCCCAGTTTGGAATTCATGTTTGTGTCAGAGTTTTTTATTCCCTGTTTTAATTGACATTTTGACCCATTAACTTTTTAGGAGCATGTCATTTAATTTTCATGTATTTGTGAATTTTCCAAAATTCATCCTGCTCAACTCTTCCAGATTTATGCCATTGTTGTCAGACTTGATATTCAATATATTTTTAATTTTTTTAATGTGTAATCCATCTTGGGAAATATTCTTGTTTCCCTGAGGAGAATATGTATTCTATATTTTAATGGACTATTCTGGACCTATAAATGAGGTCCATTTTATGTAAATTAGC
>PVJX010037155.1:0-17138 GCA_004027295.1 Dolichotis patagonum | reverse complement strand
TATATATTATATATTATATATTATATATTATATATTATATATTATATATTATATATTATATATTATATATTATATATTATATATTATATATTATATATTATATATTATATATCATATATTATATATCATATATCATTTATCATATATCATATATCATATATCATATATCATATATCATATATCATATATCATATATCATATATCATATATCATATATCATATATCATATATCATATATCATATATCACATATCACATATCACATATCACATATCACATATCACATATCATATATCATATATCATATATTATATATTATATATTATATATATAATTTTTATCAGTTTTACTATAGTCCTAAAAACATAGAAATTGTAAATGCAGCATATACCTTCAAAAATACTGTAAATGTTTAAATTTAACACATTATTTAAGTAGAAGATACCTTGCCCTTCATCCCTGCACAATCCTCCCACTCCCTTCATGCACTTATTCCATCACCCATACCACTTTCTAAAGCACCTTCCTGTATGACTTGATTTGCACTATTTCAGCTCCCTTGATGTTCTGAATGTTTTAAAAAATGTTCACCTTTCATGATCATTTTGACCTTTGATAAAAGCCAGAAATTACATGGTATAAATCCAGTAAACGAAGTGGATGAAGCTACATGGCAATTTTTTTTATTTGACAGAAATTGCTGTGAATGTTTGGAATCAGTTCAGGACATCAAGGCAACCATGGTGGTACAACTAAAAGCATTCATGAAAGAGTCTTTCAGAACTGCTTCAGAACGTGGCAAAAATGATGGAATAAGTGTGTTTGAAATGAAGGGGAATATTTTTCAGCAGATTAATGACTATATATATTTCATATATTTCTCTCTCTCTCTCTATATATATATAGAGAGAGTATATATATAGAGAGAGAATATATATATATATATATATTATATATATATTATATATTATATATATATATATATATATATATATATAGAGAGAGAGAGAGAGAGAGAGAGAGAGAGAGAGAGAGAGAGAGAGAGAGTCATGCTATGTATTTCAGGCTGACCTTAAACTCACTATGTAGCCCAGACTAGCCTTGAACTAGCAGGATTCTCCTGGCTCAGCCTCCTAAGTGCTAGGATAACAGGCTTCACCACCATGCTGACTGAAATAATTTTTAAATGTTAAACATTCACAGTATCTTTTCACATATCACATAGTAGGACAATAAACTACAGTGCACTTAACAGATATGTGGTTATTAGATTTTTTCATATGAAAACTCTCTGATGTTACAGACCAATGTTTATCATTTGATGCTAATGTAAGCATCATATGATATATACACATAATATACAGAATACACAAATGGTGTATTTTTCAATGCACAATAAACAGTGTATATACACGTGCATATTTACATAACAGAAGAATAAAAAAGGGCCGCATCAAAGTTAACATCTCACTAGAAGTTTACTAGTCATTATTTTCAAACTGAGGAATTACAAACATGATTTTCTTCATGCTTTTAAAGTATTTTTAAATATATGTGTACTGAATTTTAAAATGAAAGAAAGCCAGAACTATTTAAAAATTTATCTGATGGAAAAGTGTACTACGAGGTCCCCTAGTTGTCAAAATCACTGACCTTTCCTCATGAACCTCAGGAGTTCCTTACAATTACCCCAGTATCCACTGAGAGGAATCCAGACACCCCAGAAGGGGTGATAATTTGTGAAGGTGAGACAGTGACTTAGTAATGAGGTCAGTTCTGGATGCTGCCCATGAACATGGACAGCTGCTGTGAATAGTTTGGGATCTTCAGCTTCTGTGGCTCAACCAGCTGTTTTATGTTTTGTGACCTGTGGCTCCACGGCAGTTGTAAATATCTGCTTCCCTCTTCATGAGCAGCTTTTATTGGAAGCACTAAGATCCCCTCTGGTCCAGCTTATTTCATGACATTTCCCAAAGTCATGAGGAATACAGCATGACATTTTACAGGGTTATGACTCTGCAAACATTTCTACAAAACATCGTGAAAATTTCTTATTAAAGTAGACTAATTTGACTGGGATAATGGGTGGATTGGAAGGTTTCTTCTTGCATCACAACCAATTCCCCAGCCTCTGATTGATACAATCACCCTTTGCAGATTCTTTGCTAACACAGGGAGGACACTCTGTTCAAGCAGCTAATTCCTTTCACTACACTGGAGAAAATACACCTACTTGTTCCAAGACATATTTCTCCATAAGGAAAAAGAAAAAGGATGAATTTCATTAAATCTAGAATGTCTTTTAAAAATCTAAGAGTTTATCCAAACTTTACTTTTTTTTAAGATTTACTAATAATGAAGCCATCTTAGCTATCCATGGTGTATTAATGGAATTAGGAATTTATAGCAACATGTTTATCAAGATGTGCCTTATTCAGTGTTAAAAGTATTATACTAACAAAATATATGGCTAAATACAATGGGGAACTACTGGGATAAGCAACGTTCCCCAAAATTTTTTCACTAAGGATTTCTCAGAAATCTTAATTTATCAAAGACAAAATTGCTTTACCAAGAGGGTCCAGTGGCCTGTGGTAAAAGCTGAAACTATTTTTCTTCTCAGTAAGTTTGTCTTTCTACTCCTTCTGCTTCTAATCCTTCTGCTTCTAATTCTATCTTTTGAGTGAACACATAACTATGTCTGGTCAGTCATCTGGTCCACACAATTTCTTCTCTAGCCACAGCTCCAAATGGTAAGCATATGAAGCATGCAGGCCAGTTAGAACCTTCTCTGGGAATTTATAGAAACAAGAGAAAGTAATATTACCTTCCCTTTACTCCCATTGTCTTTAATTTCCTTCATTTTTATATTTTACTCCATAACATTTATCATAATCCTGTATATGATGTACTATTTTATTTATTTATTTTATCATTTGTTTCTCCCCAGTAGCATATAAGCTCTACACTAGAAGGAGTTTATGCCTATTCTGTTCACAATGTGTGGTATGTGACACATAGCAGTTGATCAATGAATGTTTGTTGTATCTTGACTATGTCAAGAAGCATAGGGCGGGCTGCATTTTTCAGTTCATTTGAAGTTAGAATCTTTTGTTCACAGGGACTTAGAGATATTAGTTCTCTGTGGAACATCATCTGTAAACATGGTGTGTGTAAGTTTCAGAGTAAAGTAACTATGTGTTCTTGGCTGTATCTTACATAAGGAAAGTAAGATCCATAGCGGTTACGTAATTGACCCCAACGTCCCTGCTGCACTTGCAGTTCTTTGCAGCTAAGTTCTCAGCTCTTCCACATTAATCTGTGCCTCAACATAGAGAATCCTCATTTCTTGCCAGCCCACTTGTAATAGAAGTGAAAATGGAAGCCCCACTTTGCCCGTAGACCTGAAGATGCTACTTCTTCAAGGCTTATACAGCAATATACGCTAGTTCCTCAATTTGGGAGTCTAACGAAGAGGAAAAAAAATGCTTTCCATTTCCACACCATCTCTTCATTTTTGAAAAGGTCTAAATTTCCTGCAAATGTATTGAGAACATACACAAAATAATAAAGCAAAATGCACCCAAGAACCCTGTGTAAAACCTGGGTTGGTCTCAGTATCCACTCAGCCAATATTGATTGAGTGGCTGCTCGGTACTAAGTACTCCATTAGGCATAAGGGACAGAAAACAGACACTGGAGGCCAGGTGTGGTGGCACATGACCATAATCTCAGCACTCAGGAGGCTGAGGCAGGAAGATCACTGTGAGTTTGAGGCCAGTCTGGGCTACAAGTGAGTTCAAGACTAGCCTGAACTGCATAGGGAAATCCTGTATCAAAAAAACAAAGAAAAAAGAAAACAGACATGGTGTTTCCTCTGTGAACTTTAATCATTAGCAGAGGAGACAAAAAATAATTTAACCTGTGAAGTAAGTACATCATATGCTTCAGTGACTGCACTAAATATCATAAGGAGCAAACCAAAAGGGAAAGCTAACAAGGAACTCAATGTCACATGGGTCCCTCTGAGGATCTCTGCTACTCTGTTTTTCAAAGGCAAGTAGCTGCCAGAGTGCCATGCTCTAAAAGAGGGCAACACTATCCATGCTAACCTATCCCTCTGTCTTTTGATAAAAAAAGAAGAAAAAGATTGATTATAGGGTTGAATTATTTCCTTTTTCTGTTGAATAACTTGGCAGCATAGCACAGCTCTCCAAAAGGACTTGGAGAGCTTACCACCAAACAGATTTTAATGTTGAACTGGACCTCAGATTAGAAGGAAAGTGCTGTCTTGAAGTTGGATGCCAAGTGCTTTATGCATGTAATAGCATTGCTCTTTACTATCCATTATTTATCAGCTTGGGGAGGTTGGAGGAAAGAGAGCAAGACCCCTTAGCTTAATGTGAGGTCTTTATCTTTCAGCTTTTTGAGCACAAACATGCCAAGAGAAGCTGCTGAATTGCTGTCAGAGAGCATACACATTGGCTGGCCGCCTCACAGGCCAAAATGCCCAGGACTTCAGAAATGAAACCACCTGAAAATTCAATCAGATTTTTGGAGGAGTTCATGTTGGCAGGGAACTTAATTGTAAGGTCATGGGGAAGGGGTATGTGGCAAAGATAGAACAAACATCTTTCCCTAGTTTTTCTCCAAGGAACAGAAATTTCCAATTGTGCTTTCACATCAACATCACCTAGGGAGTTAAAAAATAAATAAATTGATGCCAGAGTCACAACCCTGGACAGTTTGATTTGTATGTGCTTGGGACATTTCCAAGCTACCCCGGTGGTCCTATTGTGCCACCAGTGTGAAGAACTCCGGGTTATGTATGTGTGAAAGTGATGAGCAATTTAGGTATGTGGCAAAGGTCAATTATTCTATGCCTATGTGTTCCTTACTGGTCTCTATGAAAGATTAATTCAGTCAGTTAATATGAAGATATTATTTAATTTGGCCTCATATCACCATTGATCATTTGAGACAAAAAGAACACTTGGCAATATTTAAATCTAAAAATGGTAATGTTTCCAGTCATTTACTATACTTCTATGTCTTCATATTTTGTCTTCTGAAAGAAAGCAGGATGGTTAAAACAGTGTAAGAAGTAACAATAGGTACTGTAGTTACCAAGTATCTAACTGCATATTACCTAAGAGGGCAGGATGGCAGGAAAAGATTGGAGGCAGGATGAAATGCAGAAAGAAAGGGGTTCTAACCTATGAACAATGCAAAGAAAGGAAGAAATCATCAATACAAAGTTTCAAAAAACTTTTCACCACAAAATTTCTCCACCTATGTGCCCTATATTTTTATGCTGAAAATCTTATCTTTTTATTTTTTTAAATTTTATTTTAAATAGAATAAAACCAAAAGAAATAAAAAAGAATAAAGTCAGTCAAAACAAAACAGTGACAGTGATACAGCATTTAAAAACAGGATAATAGGAAATCAACAATGGCTACCCTATTGCCTTTAGTTCTCTTCAAAATTGCTGTCCATACCATCAAGCATAATAAAATCAAACAAAATAGAACAGAATTAAACCAATAAAAATAGAACATTGAATAAAAGAAAACAAGAAAACAGAACAAAACAAAACAGTGAGAAAATATTGGATTTCAAAAACAAGACAGAAGGAAATCCCCTATATTTCCTATACTACATATTGTTATGCTTTTAACAGATGTTCAGACAACCAGCATTAGACCTGCGAAGTCAATCAAACAATACAGGAATTAATTTGTTTTTGTACCTCATTTGCTCTCAACTCAGTGTGTGTTCCCCTGAATCAGCCAGTTGCTTATGGCAGGAACAGGAGTGTCCTTGTCTCCCAGTTGGCATGCTGGTTTGCTCACAGGAAGGGTGAACTGGCTTCTTGTTTCTCCTCCTGGGCCCTGCATGTCTTCTTCCAGCTCCCAGGAAGGGTGAATTGGCTTCTTATTTCATAGCTGAAAAACTTTGCTTCCAACTTGAAGGCATCTTTTCCATGAAAGTATTTAATCATAGGCTTTTCTATTTTTCAGATGGCGTGTCTGTTCAGTAGTATAAAACCACTAATATCATTCCAACACAAAGCAAAGAACATGAACTTAGATGTATTTTCCCTGAAATACTTGCATCAGTACATGACTTCTGACAAGCTGTTCAAAAAGTAGAAAGTGGAAGTAAGACTTGTGGATCTCTATAGAGTCCCAGAGGGAAATGAGGTCCCCAGAAAGAGAGATGGAAGCCAGCAGACATTAATCACCTATAATGGACCAGCACTTTGCTGATAACACTATCCTCATTTCAAAGGTCAGGAAATCTGAGCTCTGACAGACAGAGTGATTGGCTTCCAGTCCCAAGGCAGTGAATAGAGCTGGAATTCAAATACAGTCCTCCATCTGTCTAGGTTGTTTCTCCTACTCCATGCTAATCCCCACAGGAACTTCTAAATTTAGACTTTTATCAGCCAGAGAGACTATTTCTTGGCCCCAAAGGAAGCTACTCTTGTTGCATCTCTGAGATTTTCTCTATCCATCTCCAAGAATGATGGGCTGAACTAAATAGACCCTATCAGGAAGCTTCTCTGGCTCGTCCCTAGATGCATTAGAGTGTGTTGACCAGGGGAGGAGGTTTGGCTTCAAATAATCTGGGATCTTATTCAGTTCCATCATTAACCAGTTGTGCTACTTTAGGTACCTGCTGCACCTCTTGAGCCTCTGTGAGTTTCTGTCATCTGAAAAGGAGAATGATAATTGCACTTATTACCTGATGTTTTCGTGAAGATTAAAAAGATTACCAAATCAGACATATAGCAGTATAGGGCAAATGTTTAGTAGATGTTAATAATTAACATTATTACAATCTGCCTCCACTGGGAACTATGTCCTCATTTTACCTTCTTTTAGCAGGCACTGAAAACAAGCATTACCCTCTTGGAGCTACCCTTAATTCTAGGACTCAGCAACTCAGCCTGAGCTGTGTGTTATATAGATTGCTATTTCAGATCCTGCTTTACTTCTAACTGTGTATTGATTTCATCTCCTTGTATCCCCAACCTCTGTTCATATGGAGGTAATGCAATCACTTATTTCAGATTCGGAGCGAGGAAAACTAACTCCTCCTCTTTGAAGAAGAGCTGAAAAACCCTCAATTTTATACAGTGTTAATCAGGCCTGAAAGAAGTGACAGAAAACCAATAGCCAAGCTGGAAATCTGCTAGAAAAACACTCCTGGAAGGCTCATTGGTTTCTTGTGCATAATTGAGAATCAAAGTTTCTGCAGAGCCTCCAAGTTGCTGTTTTGATCCATGCCCACGCCGGAGCTAGATAGGTGGGGTGGCATAAGGGGGTTCTAATTTAGACCCCTACTGTCTCTGCATCATTGCTGAAGAGGACAACTGGCTCATCATCCATGTGACTGAAGTCTATGTCCCGACTCTTGGAAGGACTTTCCTAGAACCCATGCCCACACGTAGCCATGTGCCTTGGATTTGGACACATTTGGGCAACTTGCTTCTCAGCTATGTGGTACGTTAAAAAACATTATGATGTTAAATTCTAATTAAGATACTGAAAGGTCAAATCAAGGTCACAAACATCCACTCTTTCAATTACAGGTTCTGTAGAACAGCAATATCTGCATTGCCAATTCCACGTGTAAAACACATCACTCTACATTATCTCATTAGTAGAAACAGCAGGGCTAAGAGGGAGGCACGCTCAGGTAAGTGCTATCCAGTTATTATGTGATTTATAAAGTGGGAATAATTATCCCTACTTCACAGGATTATTGTAAGGATTGAATGGAGGCTTTCTTACTATGTAGTAGCTATTAAATTATATGCACTGAGGAATCTGATCCTAGAGAATTCAACCTTCATGGAAATTTCACAGTCCAAAAATAGCAAGACCCACACTTGAATCCATGTCTTCAGAGTACTACTTACCTTAATCAGACACAGGTCCTCCTGTTGGTATTTTTCAGAGCCATTCTTTATTTCTATCAGAGGAAAAGGGGTGTGTCCTCCCAGAATGCCAGGGAAATAAAATACTAACAAGGGTTAACAAGGAAAGGTTTGAATGGTTCCATTCAGCATATTATGTGTGACCTTTAATAACCTGCTTATCTGAGACTCAATTTTCAAATATAGAAAGTGTCATAAGAGTATTTGCTTGCAGGGTTTTACAAGGTTTAAGTGTATAGTATGTGTGAAGTTGTGTACTTGGAATGTGTAAAAGGAGATTGTGCCTCACCAAATATTTTGGAGAAATAATGAGAAATGTAAAGAAGAGTGGAAGTAGAAATGAACACACGTGACCTGCCCCCATACAAAGAGAAGTCAGTGATAATACAAAGGTATGTAGCTCAAGACAGTCAAGTCTGTCTTCATCAGTCAAACAGACTAAGCCCCACTCTCAATAGCTTTGACAGTGGACATTGCTAGATGACTCAGAGGACATGGCAGCAAAGGAAGTACAGAATGAACCAACAGGGTTTCCTCCTGAATGAGGCTTAAAGTATAGTGAAGCCAAGTAAATCATAAGCAAATAAGCAAATGCATGAATGTATAATTTTAAACTGGCAAAGTACTAAAGCATTAATAAACCAATTGGTGTGACTTAGATTAAAGCAGAAAGCAATCTATTCTGCTATGATCTCTCTGAATGAGAAGTGATATTAAAATTAAGATTTGAAGTAGGAAGCAGAATCCATCACATAAAGTACTGAGAGATACAAACCAGCACCTGGCAGAAGAATGGCCTTACCTGGGATATATATAACTGCTATCCCTAGTACTAGGGTCTGTATCATAAATAAGTGCCTCAGACTGGAGTTTACATTATGGCTGGCCAAAATGAGACCAAAATCCATAGGTTCAAGTTTAATAACTTAGAGAAAGAGTAGAGGAATTGTTCCAATTCAATGTTTCTAGGGTCAAATCTTACCCCATTGCCACCAGTGTCAGCCTTTTCAAATGCAGCATAATGTAAATTGAGTAGACCCAGGCTGTGGAGTGCACTGCCTGGTGATGTTTCTCGGGATGTTTCCTGTGGCAGGAGTGGTATCTGAAAGAAGAAATGGCTCTGATACAGAGGGAGGGATGCTCCAAGGTACAGGGCCAGAGGTGATGGAAATGTGGCAGTGACAGCAGTAGGAGAAGCTGAGTTTCAGTTGTCCCCTGTGCTGAGCTCGATGCTGATTCAACCTGAAAGAAGCTGCTGCTAGAATGAATTAGGGTCTGTCATTTCAGGAAGGTGCCGTAAACCAAAACAACACCCAGTGGTGTTATGGAGTCCCTTTAAATTTACAGCCTGCTGTCTGTGAAGAGGTCCACTAGGTCGGGATGCAAGGAAAGAAGGATGGAGTGTGTGTGTGTGTGTGTGTGTGTGTGTGTGTGTGTGTGTGTCTGTCTGTGTGTGTGTGTCTGTGTGTGTGCATGTGTGTGTGCCTGTTCTCAAAGAAAGAGGGGCAAGGAGATTTGGTAAAACTAAGAAGCATAAGAGGCTACAAAGAGAGGAAAACAATTAAGACAAAAATAGAAAATTATCCTGTGGACAAAAGAAAAAGGGAAAGAAACAAAATGAAGAGGGTCAGTCTAAAACAAAGACAATTGCAAGAGAGAAAGAGGAAGTCAGAGTAAGTGAGACACTAAGAAAGACGCAGGAGGCTGTGAGAGACAGTGACAGATCATGGGAAAATGGAAAACTCCAGTGAAAGACAAAAGATTAAGAGGCAAAGAGATAAACATAGAGAAAACTATTGGCAGACTAAACTAAGAGAAAAAAAAACAAGAAAAGAGAGAAAGGAAAGCACCAAGAGAGAACAGTGAAACAGCATCAGTCACTGAAATAAAGCATGCAGTTAGAAATGCAGAGACTATATCAGAGACCAAAAAAAAAAAGCAGGACAGAAAAAAGGAGAGGCAGATACAGACAGACAGAAAATGAGTGGAAAAGATGGACGTAAGGAAAAACAAACAGATGCAGACAAGTACAACTAGAGAGGAAGAGAGGAAGACAGACGTATAGGAGGCAGAGACCCAGAGCACCACAGAACACCTCCTCTGGGTGGGCAGTGTTGAGGCCCATGTCAGTTCTGGTCTCTGCTTCTGCTGGAAATGGCTCATGTGACTTGCAGAAATAGTGCTTTTAATAAAATCTCCCCAACTCGTTTTGATATCTGCTAAGAAAAAAAAAACCCTTATTTTACTTTCTTGGAAATGGAAGCAGAAGTTACGTGATATTGCTTTTCTGAGAAGCAGGTATATATGTCAAAAATAGCCCTTTCTGTTCTCTAAAAGAAAACCCCAGCCATTTCTTACCTTAGATGATTTTGTTTTATTACAACTTGCTCACTCTGAGTAGACATGTTCTGAATGTCTGTAGCAATTCTTTTCTCATTAGATTTTTGGATAACACCACGAGGGAAATACAATTTTTTTTGGTCTCTGTATTGTTTATGCCCTCATCAAACTATGTCTTTTATGGCACTCTAGGAGATGATTTTCAAAACAACTTTCTCATGTGCAGATTTTTAAAAAAATCTCTTTCCAAACTTTGTGTCATCCCTGGAAGGGACAAATAGCACTGGCTCTGGAGCATTTAGCTCATGGCATTTTGTGTCTTGTTTAATAGTCACAAAAATATTTATCATTTCTTGAACTTTCACCTTGTGATAATGCTGGATGGAGAAAATAAAGTTTTAATCTTTCCTGCAGGAGGTATTGTTTTCCCCATTTCCCAAATAAGATTTAGGCACTTCCTTGAAGTTATGACATTAATAACAATGGCATCTTTAACATACACTATACATAATATGTGGCACATATTTCATGTTAGCCTCTTTCTTGGGACATTTTGTAGTAAATAGCCATTTGCAGCAAATATTTGCACACCCATTTCATAGTTGAGGGATCTGAGATTCAGAGAATAGAGAGATACATGACCTCAAAACCACTTAGCAATTAAGTAGCAGGACAAAAACTCACTGGTTATGTCATTCCAAAGCTGTGTCCTCAGTCTTGATTGTTATTATCTCTGGTTGCTCCTGTCAAAAATTCCAAACACCTCCCAAACTTTGGTCTCTAGGAAGGAAAGTAATGCATTTTGTCTGTACAATGTTTCTCTGAAAGAATAAACTTTTGTAAGAGCAACAAACTTTGTCCCTACCACAGGTAACAATGCTTAGCTCTTTAAATAGGTGGTAAATGAATGAATCATTGAGTTCAGTACCTGGTATGTCAGCTTGGCATCTGGTTGGTATCCATTTCACTCATACTTCTTACACAAAGTCACAGGGCTTCCAAGCTCAGGAGTCCTCAGGGTGCTGGCTTTTATGATAATCCTTACTGTTCAAAGAAAATGAAGAATTTCCAAGTCCAACACATTTTCCCTAAAGGGAAATAGCACCTTTCTGGAACTATAGTCAAAACAGGAGCTCTTATTAAAGCCTTCCCTGGATCTGGGTATGCTGGTTTATGCCTGTAATTCCAACACTCTGAGAGACTGACACAAGGAGATTTACAATTTTGAACCCTCATCTTGAAATAAAAAGCAAAAGAAATGGCTAAGGATGTTGCTGAGTGTAAAGGCCCTGAGTTCAATCCCCAGCAACAAAAAACAAATAAACAAGTCTTTACTGGAAAAATTCTTGTTTTGAAAGAAACTGTTCCTCATCTACTCCTTTGGACTGCTCATCCTTCAGCATCGTTTTTAACTTTCATGCTGAAAAAGGATTTTAATTGATGTTCACTGTTATGCAAAGGAAAGAGGGACACAGTTGTTGCTTTCATTAGAAAGCTGCTCAGATCAGACCTGAGTGACACCCTGACCTCCTTCTAACTTTAATTTGCAGGACAAAAGCAAATCTAATTTAATTACATACTAACTTTTGTAAACTGGCACCTAAGAACTTTATGGTGAATTTTGTTTCATATCAAATCATAACCTCAAGTCTACAGGTTCCAGGAAGAGAGAGTGATGTCATAAACTCCCTGAGCTGTGGGTGTTTTCTCTTTAGTATCTGATTCAAAGAGCAATCTCTGCTGTGGCTCAATTCCAGGTTCTAATTGTTCTCTATTTAGAAAAATTACAAGTTCATTTAGGGATAGAGATATTGATTAGTATTTCCACAAAATGATGGCTCTTGGATACATGACCCTTTAGATAAGTCTCTACAGACATAGTACTATTTTTCTTTCCTTCAGCGGGATCAGTCTCTTGGTTAATGGTAAGACAGCCAACCTCCTGTTGCAGCCAGAACTTGAGGAGTTTCCCTGAATTCCTTCCTGTCTCCTATACTGCTCAATTCAGCTCATAAGCCTATTGCATTTTTTACCTCAATTTCCACACATGACATCTCTTTACTTGTTTTCTTACCACTTTGAACTTACCATGTTCCTCATGGATAAATGACCTAGTTTCCTAACTGGGAACCTCTTGACCTTAACTGTCCAGTAAAAAGAGAAAGAAGAGAGCTCCAGCCAGCCATGGGACCTCCAGGTATTTTGACAGTTTGCTGAGTACGACGTATGTTATCTGCACCAGGCTCTGTGCTTAATGCACTGAATGCATTATCTCATTTAGTCACCAGAAATCTACATGAGAAGGGTGTTTTCAAGATCTTGACTTTACCGATGAAAGAGCTAAGCCATGGAAAGGTGACGGAAATTGCATAATATTAATGACTTGATATGTAGGAGCAGCAAGGTTCAACCTGGGTGATCATCCAGTTCCCTTGCTTACTTTTCTGTTCTGCCTCCAACAAATGCTTGAGTTAAATCAGCCTTGTCTGAAAGCTCAGCTTTGAAGTACACTGAACCTATAAGCCAATGTAAGCAATTCCAATTTCTGATTCTTGGCTTCCTCATTTACAAAATGGGCATTATAATATTTACTTTAGGGGATTATTCATTAGGATTAAGTGACCTAAAATCTATTAAAATCCATAGTACTGGGCCATGCATGTAGCTTGGTTAACAAACAAACAATTTTTAAAAACTGACAGTGTTTTTCCCCTCCTTTAAAAATAATACCCAAGTCCAACATTCCCAATAAGGAGAAGATCATTTTTTGAGTATATGTGAGTATCACACATTATCACATTCAAGCTGAAAAATGCAGTGGTAAATGCCATACTCATCAAAGGAAATTGATATTCAAAACCACATTTTTGACTCTCTACTCTTCCCCCCCAGAAAACATGACCTTTGTACATTAGAAAGAAAAATCACTAACAAAAGCAGTCTATGAAAAATATCTTTCTATCACCTCTCCAATCATTTCATTTATCCTAATGTCATTGCTTGAATTTTCCAGCCCACAGCCTATGATGCAAAGTAACCAGCCCTCTTTGTTCTAACATTGCATCTAGATGTTGGGGTTTCTTACAGGCAATTTGAAGATGGCAAATGATGATGGAACGTTCAATCACACACTGAGCTGCCCTCCTGAAGTGAACTACACTTTACAGTGCTTAACTGTTTGCCTTCTGGTGTATATCACGGAAGCCTTATTGCCTCAGGTACAAAGCAAGAAACAGAAGTCAGGCTGCAAAGACTAAGGTTTCCTGCTGCCCTGGGGAGCAGCGGGATCAGTTTACCTTTTGATGGGTTATTTTGTGCATCAATTAACAGGGTCACTGTAAACCCCTTGCACACAGAGCAATCTGCCAGCTGTTGCAGTGAAAGAAAGTGTAATAGCTGCTCCTGGCTCACCTGGATTGGGTCCAGCAGTCCCTTTAGAGAAGTGGAAATGAGAGTTGAGTGAAAAGGAGAGGAAGACCCAGGTATGTGCCCTCTTACTTTGCAGAATTTCTGGTAAGAGAATATAAGACAATAAGCCATCCTGAATGTTACCAGCAGCCAAAAAGCTGTGACCCTCTTAATTCTGACCTCCTGGTCTTGCATCTGTCTCCCCCAAATCTCCCATCTGTTCGCTTGTGAGCCCACAAGCCAAGAGAGCTTTCAACATTAGCTGTATCCATGAGTTTGTGATTCACTCATTTTCATTAATTCACTGTTAGAGCAAAGTTCTAATACTGCAGTGTGTTTTCCTTGTTGGGAATAGGACAGGAAGGAAGAATTATGTGTTAGAGCTCAGTATACTGAAGGCCACCTGTAAGTGATACCAATATTTCTTAATTACCCCAGATCTTCCTAGAGACAGGTTAATAAATGACCCAATATGGCAATCTTCCTTCTCCCAAAGATGGGTGGGCCCAGGAAAGAATGAGGGACAGGACCACTGCATGCCACTGGTGCTCTCCTTGGTACTGGAGATACAGTGATGAATATATCATTGGCCCTGGTCTTCAGTAGTTCACATTCCCTACTGCATGAACTCTTATGTGCAGAGTTGTCTCTGGGAAGAAGAACAAGATGAAATCCTCAAAGGTACATATCAATGTGCGTCCTCGTCCTTTACAGGTGCAGAGTTAGAGGAATTATGTGCAAGGAATCAGCAAAGTAGTAGTATGGAGAAACTGACTGCAGACCAGACAAGAATGTATCATCCTAGAATGAACACCAGATGACAAGGTTACTGTGGGGACACTATGGTGGCTGGAACCTTGGAAAATCAGGATGAGCTCAAGAACATGGACATGAAACTGGAGGAGACTTCTTGAGAAAACAAAAGGTAGCTAGATAAGAACTTGGAAGAAAAATCAGATTCCAAACAGGCATGTATTTCCTGTCAGTAAATGTGATCTCTTCTTCATTTGAGTCAGAGAAACAGAGAATGCAAGTGAACCCGCCCATTGTTTTATCAGGCACTGGGCTGGCTTTGAAATCTGAATCAGAAGAATGAAAGGCAATCATTGTTATTCAAGGTGATTTTATTCACAGTGGCCCAGGATGGATGTTTTTCTCAGGATCTTTCCAGTCATACACCAGGCAGGGGCTTCAGCAAGCAGCAAAGTAGGTCATAGAGTCTTAGTGCCCTGTAGCTGGAACTAGGATTCAGGGAGAAGTTTACTTCTGATACACAAGTTCCACATACCTAGGGTCTCAGTATGATGCAAATATTTAGGATGGATTAAAAATAAAACAGAAATGCTAAGGAAGGAAACTGAGGCAGGAGTCCAGAACCAGGAGGAAGGGGGAGGACAAGAGCAGATTTACAAAAAAGAGTTTCCGAAATTCTTGGAGAGTTGGAACCCACATCAGTAAAATATCTACTGGTCCAGCTGTGACATGGAAACTGCTTACAATTATCTCAGGGGCACAACAGAAGGGAGGTTTCTGGTCAGGTTTCTAGAAGGCAACAGCTAAAGGGATGCAGCATGGTCATAGGCAGGGAGCTAAACGACTGATCCTGACTTGTTAATGTTCCATAATCAGAACACATGAAAGGCTGAAGGAGGACAGTAAAGATGAGAATAGGAGAAAGAGCAAACCCAGGCTTCAGATTCACTCAAACTTGGACCTGGTTTCCATCTTTCATAAAGAAAATGGAAAAGGGTATGATAGAGTGATGATGATGCCTTTATCATTAAATAGTGTGAGGATAAGTGAAGTCACGAATACAGATCCTTTGAGGCTAGTAAGCAATCTGCACCTGTCACTTGATATTACTAAAGACCTGGGCTCTTTCCTGGACAGACATATTCCTATTTCTTTACATGTCAACAATTGTCCATACTGTATGCCTTATGTTTCAGTTTCCTTCAGAGTTACCACCACCACAATGGGGATAAGAAAAAGAAGTTAAATATTTATAATTAGTATATATCAGTCACTATAAATGCTTTTAAAAATATTATCTTATTGAAATTTCAGAAATCATCCTATGGAGTAGGTATATACTATTACGATTTTTTTCTTTTTTTCAGGTGGAAACATCAAACGTACAGAGAACATTGGCTTGACTAAAGCCACAAATCCAGCTCCTATTTCTGAAGACTCTCTGAGAAAGCTGCGTTCTCCAGGCTCTCTCCGTGCTTTCAAAGGTCCCCGCCTGTGTCTTCTCCGTGTGGCCCACGGAGCTACAAAATCCAGTGGGCTGGCTTTGCCTTCAGGATGAGCTGAGGAGCCTGGTAGGGAATGCTGCATAAATCTCAGCCTTACAACCCAGGAGCCTCCACTCCAAAGCCATAGCTCCACATCCATCAAGCTGAGGCCTGGGAGTGTTATTAGAGAAAGCACCAGGGATAATTCCTTCCAGGAAAGAGCTTTTTGCTCTGTATTCATTAAAGACTCCCCCCTGTCCAAGCAGCCTCTTGCTGAGGTGCCAGAGGCTCATTTTCACAGCAGCAAGAGAATATTTCTTTGTCCTCCAACAACAGGGGTTCCAGAGAAGACTTTTGATTTCCATTTTCCCCTCTAAGAGGAAGGCCCAGAAGCAAAATTCTCATAAAATATTTACTGCCTTCCCCCAACCCTTTTCTCAGTGTGTTAGGCCCCAACAATCCTCCTTAATCACAGGGCAATCAAAATCTTAAGAGCTAGAAGTGCTGACTAAGAAGGCGGGAGTACCAGACACACAGTGGAGAAGGTTGGACGACAAGGGGGTTTCCTCCTGAGTGGGAACAAATTGCATAGTGGCCTAGTGGCCTTGAATGGGCTCTCAAATTGAGGAAATGGCCAAGTTTGGAGAATGAAGCTCATTTGCTCTAGCATAGCTGTTGCTTCCCAGCATCGTGCCCTTTCCAAGGATGCAATTAGTTATTTTTCTCTGGTTCTTCCTGATAATATCTTCAAGGAAATACCCAGGTTCCAGGGCTTAACTCTCCCATGTGGTTCCACTTTACACCAGATGCCTAAGATCTTCTGTCCTTCAGATACAGGGGACTCAGTGGCCCTCCCAAATCTGCTACGCTGTGCCTATAGCAGAAACAGCACCTACAGTCCATATGAATGTGGCGAAGGCTGTTGCCCACTGACATGAAATTGATGCGTCTGTTTTCTCCATCTTGACTTTGAAGATTTACACTTTACATAACCTCTTCCAAGTGTGATAATTTGTGTACACCTGTGCCTTTGATTTATTTGATTCTGGCATCACCATCAGATTTGAGTCTTGGATCTTCCTTATGTCAGCAACTACAGGACAACTCCCTCTGTCAGTAGAAATCATGTACAAATACACACAACATTCTGTCTAAAAAGGTAAAGGATATAGTGCAACCTGATTTTGGGATTTTGGAAAAAGCTGC
>PVJX010037154.1:0-17137 GCA_004027295.1 Dolichotis patagonum | reverse complement strand
GCCTCCTGCCTTGCCTTTGTTGCTTAGAATTGCCTTTGCTATTCTAGGTCTCTTCTGGTTCCAGATGAATTTTAGGAGTGATTTCTCTACATCTATGAGGTATGTTAGTGGTATTTTGATTGGGATGGCATTGAATCTGTAATTTTGGGAGAATGGCCATTTTTACAATGTTTGTTCTTCCTATCCATGAACAGGGGATATCTTTCCATTTTCTGAGGTCCTCTTCAATTTCTTTTTCAGGTTATTATAATTTTCCTTGTGTAGCTCTTTTACTTCTTTTGTGAGATTAATTCATAAGTATTTCACTTTTTGGATGCTAGTGTGAAGGGTGTGGCTTCTCTTACCTCTTGTTCAGTATTTTTGTTGTTGGTTTATATGAATGCTATTGATTTTTGAGTATTGACTTTGTATCCAGCTACACTGCTCAATTTATTTATTATATCTAGGAGTTTTTCAATGGAGTTTTGGGGATCTTCTATGTAAAGTATCATGTCATTTGCAAATAATAATTTAACTTCCTCTTTTCCTATCTTTCCTCCTTTTATTTCTCTCTCTTGTCTAATTGCTCTGGCTACTATTTCCAGTAGTATGTTGAATAGGAGCAGTGACAGGGGACATCCTTTTCTTGTGCCTGACTTTAAGGTAAAGTCTTTCCATTTTGGGCCATGTAAGATGATGCTGTCTGTAGGTTTGTCACAGATGGACTTTATCATATTGAGATAAAGACTATTCCAATTCTCTGTAAGGTTCTTATCATGAATGAATGTTGGACTTTATCAAAAGCTTTTTCTGCATCTATAGAGATGATCATGTGGTTCTTACTTTTGGCTCTATTGATATGGTGAATTACATCTATTGATTTATGTATGTTGAACCATCCCTGCATTCCTGGGATGAATCCCACTTGGACAGGGTGAATAATGCTCTTGATGATTTGCTGCATCCTGTTTGCTAATATTTTATTGAGAATTTTTGCATCCATGTTCATTAGGGAGATGGGCCTATAGCTCTCTTTTTTAGTTGGGTCTTTCTCAGGTTTTGGTACTAGAGTAATATTTGCTTCCAGGAATGACTTAGGAAGAATTGCTTCCCTTTCAGTTTCATTGAAGAGTTTGAGGAGTGTTGGCATTAAGTCTTCTTTGTATTTCTTGTAGAATTCTGCAGTGAATGCATCTGGGCCTGGGCTCTTCTTTGTTGGCAAGGTCTTAATTATATTTTCAATTTCATTAATAGAAATTGGGTTATTCAGCAGTTTTACATTTTCCTGATCCCGCTTTGGTAGTTCATATGTATCTAGGAATCTGTCTATTTCTTCAGTGTTATCAAACCTATGAGAATAGAGGTTTTGAAAATAGGTGTTCACAATCTTCTGTATTTCCGCTGAGTCTGTGGTAATTTCACCTTTTTCATTCCTTATTGCATGAATTTGAGTTTTTTCTTTCCTTTTTTAAATAAGGTTGGCCAGGGGCTTATCAAATTTTATTTACTGTGTCAAAGAACCAACTCTTTGATTCATTGATCCTTTGTACTATTTTCTTAGTCTCTATTGTATTAATTTCTGCTCTGATCTTTATAATTTCCTCCCTTCTTTTGGCTTTGGTCTTGGCTTGCTCTTCATTTTCTAGATGTTTGAGTTGTTGCATCAGGTTGTTTATTTGTGTTCGTTCTGTCTTCCTCATGTGGGAACTCACCAATAAATTTTCCTGTGAGGACTGCTTTCATTGCATCCCACAAAATCCAGTAAGTTGTGTTTGTATTTTCCTTTGCTTGTAGATATTTCTTCTTTAATTTCCTCTGTGACCCACTGATTGCTCGAGTGTATTACTCAGTTTCCATGTGTTTGTGAGGTTTTTGCAGTTCCTTTTATTGTTAATTTCTAATTTCATGGCACTATGATCCGATAGCATGCATGGGATGATTTCAATTCTACTGCATTTACTTAAATATGTTCTGTGGGCTAGTACATGATCTATTTTAGAGAATGTCCCATGTACTGCTGAGAAGAATGTACATTGTGATGTTGTTGGATGGAAAACTCTACATATAACTATCAAGTCCATTTGTTCACAGGTATCATTCAGTTCTGTTATTTCTTTGCTGATTTTCTGTCTAGTTGATCTGTCCCTCTGTATCAATGGCATGTTAAAATCTCCTGTTATATTTGTGTTATTGCTTATCTGACTTTTCATTTCTGTTAATATTTGCTTTGTATGTTGGGTGCTTTGAAATTTGGTAAATATATATTTTAGATTGTTATCTCTTCCTCTTGAAATTTTCCCCTAACTAGTATGTAGTGGCCTTCTTTATCTCTTTAGATCATTCTTGGTTTGAAGTTCACATTGTCTGCAAACAGGATTGCTACTCCTGCTTTTTTTTGGTGTCCTGTTACGTGAAGTACTGTTTTCCATGCTTTGACTTTCAGTCTATGTGTTTCCTTTTGGGTAAGATGGGTTTCTTGTAGACAGCATATGCTTGGATGTTGTTTCTTGATCCATTCTGCCAGTCTGTTTCTTTTGATTGGTGAGTTGAGGCTGTTTACATTAATGGTTATAACTGTTATATATTGGTTTATTGTTGACATGTTATCTTTCTGCTGTTGTATCTTTAGCTTTCCACTCTGTTTGTCAACCTTGCTTGGTGGGTTTATCCTGTGTATGTAGAATTTCTTTCAGTATTCCTTGTAGGGTTGGTTTTGTGGTCATGAAATTTTTCAGCTATTCTTTGTCATGGAAGTATGTTATTTCTCCATCCATTTTGAAGGACAGTTTTGCAGGTACCTCAGTCTGGGTTGGAAGTGGTTTTCCTTTAGGATCTGAAATACTTCATACTCTTCTTGACTTCATTGTTTGTGTTGAGGAGTCTGCTGTGATTCTGATAGGTTTTCCTTTATAGGTGATCTCTCTTTTCTAACAGCTTTTAGTATTCTGTTCTTATGGTTTCTGGGATGGTGATTATTATGTGTCTGGGTGTACTTTTATTTTGTTTATGGCTATTTGGAGTTCTATATGCTTCATTAATCCAAATGTCAGTTTCTCCTCATGTTTGGGAAGTTTTCAGCTATTCTATAAATATCCTCTTGATATCATTTAGGCTGATCCCTTCTTTTTCATTTATCCCTATTAATCTTATTTTTATTTGAATCGTCTTGCAGCTGTTTAATTATTGTTTTATGATTCTTTGTTATTTTTAAAAGATCTTTCCTTTCCTGTTCACTAACTGCGATCTTATCTTCAAGGTCTGAAATTCTATCTTCACTTTCATTGAGGCGGTTTTTACAGCTTTCAATAGAATTTTTGATTTCCTGTATATCTCTTTGAATCTGCTTTATGTAGTCTGCTTGTTTCTTATAGTGTTCATTCAGGGATTCTGTTTGCTTTGTTCCTCTAACTTTTTAGCTGTGTCTTCACTAGATGTGTTCACTATTTCTTTCTCTACTTTTGTCCTTTCTTCTTTTACCTGGGCTATTATTTCTAATTTGAATTTCTCCATAGTTTCCCACGTTGCTTATTTCAGTTGATATCATTTCAGTCATTTCAGGTGTATGGCTTCTATTTTCTTCTATGTACATGGCTCCCAGCCTTTCTTGGGATGGGCTGGTGATTTGAGCCTTCCTTTTGTTCTTTCCTTTTTCCATTTTTCTTTATTTCAATGGTTTGAGTGGTGTTAAAGCTTCCTATTGGGTGTGTTGCAAATCTCCTCCTGCACCCTTAGCTACTGGAGCAGTCTCAGCTCCTCTGTAGGTAGTTGGCCCCCTAAATTTAGAGGTAGAAGCAAGGTGTGGAGAACTGTGGCCAGAGAAACCCCCGGGGCACAATCCCCTGTCTTAGGGGTGTAGATATGAACTCAGCAGCTTGCAGTGCTGGTTGTAAGCTGTCTCCAGGCCAACCCAATTGAGCCAAGTCCTCGAGCAAGGTTCCTGCCTCCTAGACTGAAACAAGGCCACTGAACATGGTTGACTGAGGCCCTGCAATCTGCTGGACCCAATCCAGCAACCTGGCAGCTCCCCAGAAACTAAAAGCCAGAATGTAGGTCTCCAACTTTCCCGAGGTCACTGGAACTCACCTCAGGCAATCTCCACCTCTCTGGAGACTCTAGGCTTTCTTAATTGAGTTGCAGATGCTGGGTGTGGAGAACTGGGGCCAGCAGAGTCCCTAGGGTGCAATCTCCTGTCCTAGGGGTGTGGATCATCTGCAGCTATTTTGAAGACAGCAGGAGGCATTATGGCAACCATTGTTGATTTCTGAATGTTTTGAAGTCCTGTGTCATAGTCATTTGTTTTGATTGATTCAGTCCTGTTTCATTTTACTTGGTTTTATTCTCTGTAAAATAAAAGTTTAAAATACAAACACACACAAAACAAACAAACACCAGAATGGTGAGATTTCCCTACCTTGAAGCCAGAGTGAAAATGCTTTTATCTCTGGATATTTACAATAAAATTGGTCTAGATTCAATCCTAAAATTCTCAAAAAACAGATATACAAATTTTAGTCTAAGTTAATTTGTCTTTTAGTCCTTAGGTAGAATTGGAAACTAACTTCTCTCTCCCCTCAAGAATTATGTTGACTAGTTTTTATAGAACAGGGTAGAATAATTGATTTTTGTAACAGAGATAACTTCACTGACAGAACAAAACATTCTCAGGGAACATTTTGAGTATAACAATTTTTCATGAGAACAAATATGAAAAAGTAGGCACAGACCCAGTCCCCAGAGCACTACCCCACATCATGATTTCTCTCTAGAACATCTTGGAGGCCAGAAACTATCCTCAAAGATAATCTCTTTCTACACCCAAACTGGTCCTGCTCACCCTAGTAGAAATAATTAAAAGTATCTTTATTAGTCAGTCCTATTAGGGAAAACCATTATATATGACTATCAAATCAGTTTTGAACATCAGGAGTAACTGTCCAACTGTATGATTATCAAAGCAATGAGTGACCCAGATAGCTAGATATTCTGATCAGATAAACTATCAGCTTTCAAGGCCCATCTTAAAAGCTGTCTTTGCCCTGGTGCCTTGGGACCTGCAGCATGTGGTTGACTAGGGGTGGCGGGAGAACAAGATCCTCCCCTCTCTGGGGGGTGGCTGTGAGACTGCCAGCATGCGGGCTGAGAATCAAACATGTCATCCTGTCCCCCATCCTGTGTCCGCCCCACTCAGTTAAGTGGGAGCCAGTAAACTTCACATCTTGTGAGAAGATTGGCTATGTTATTTAGTATGAACTCCCCATATGCAAAAATATGGACAACCATTTGGAAGAAAACAAGAGACAGTAAGACAGATAGTGAAGAGCTCTGGTTGTCTAGCTTTGAAATTTATGCTTTCTTATGTCCTGTTGTGTTCTGTTTTGTTGTGTTTAATTTTACCCCCTTTAAAATTTAAAAAAAAAAAACTGTATACTGAAAACAGGTACTAATAAAAGTTCTCATTAAAAAAAGCTGTCTTTGCTTTCACAGATGTAAGAGGTCTTATTCTTTTTGATACTACATGAGATTTATTTAACGACAAAGGTTCAATGAGTATTTATAGTTACAAAATTAAGAACTATATAATTCAAGTGGGGCAAATGTATCTGTGTGCTGATTTTAAAAACACATTGTTTTATGTGTACTTGTTTGTGTAGTATGTAAACAGCTGTTTTGAGTTCAAAATTTTTTTTGCAATTTTGGATTTTTAAACATTCGTGTAATAATTCAAGTCAGCTTATAAATATCATCAAAATTAAAGACTTGCTTCCAAGTCTTCCAATCTTCCAATTAAAGATGCTGTCTCACGAAATGTCAAAATTCGTTTTACAAATGTAATAAATACTGTTCTTTGTGTACAATGACTAAAAAATCGTTCATTGATCAAAACATTAATTAGTATAGTCTGGTTCTCATAGGTCATCAAAAAATTGTTAAAATTATATAGCCATTCTTTAGGGTGGCAGAGCTGTTGGATAGGATTCCCCTTGATAAAAGAGGACTGTCTAGAAAAATCTTATGTGGCTCACAGCAAAGGTGAATTGGCTTCTCCTTGTACTCCCCTCAGACCCACTATGGTTTCTGCCAACTCACAAAAAGAGCAATATGTGTTGTCTCTTTCCCTGGGCTCTGTATGGTTTGCATGGCTCACAGGAATGGCACATTGACTTCTTTTTGTATTCTTCCCAGACCAAGCATGAGTTATGCCAACTCATGGGAAGGGTGAATTGCTTTGTCCTTCTTTGTGGGTCCTCCATGGTTTGTGTGGTTCACAGGATGCAAGAAAAACTTTTTTTTTTAAGGTTTGGGGAATGTTGCTCAGTGCAAAAGTCCTTGGTTATACCCCAGTACAGATATGAACACAGTAGGCAAATATGGCTGATGTGCATGAACACAAGCTGGAATGACAGTAACTGAAGTACAAAAATAATTTAATGCTTATATTGTTAGATTGTTTGCAGCCCTAAAGCCTAGTAGTAGTCTGAGCATCTTTTTACAGCACAGCAACATGCAATACAGCAACTATGGGTGATTTCTTTTTGCCTTGTTTTTGAAATCCAATACTGTTTTTGCTTTGTTCCATTTTGTTTTGCTTTATTCCCTTCAAAATTAAAAACAAAATCTCAAAGAATGGAGATATTTCATAACCTGACAGTATATGGCCATTTACAGATGTCCTTCTATCTTTGACATATAACATTAACATAGTTTAACATTTAATTATTCTGCAGTATGCAAGAAATACATTTATCCTTGGATACTTATGTATTCTTCATATTATCATATGGAATACATTGTAAGAATTAAATAATTTATGATAGCATTGCATGAGTTCTCTGCAGAATGAATTTTTTAAAGAGAATCCCAAGGACACATCTTTGAAGAATGAATTTTTTTGTGTTTGAGTCAGGGTCAGTTCAACATGGCCTATAAAGCGTAGGCTGGCCTCAACCCTGTGGCTATGCTACCTTAGCTTCCCAAGTGCTGAGATTTACAGGCATGAACCACCACAGCTGGCAAAATTTACTAAGCACACTGTTACTTGTCTGGTTTCACTCCAGAACAAATTCTGTTGTGACAACAAAAATGAATATTTGATGAAAGATTTAGAATTCTGCTTACAATGTAAGGTTTCTCCCCAGTACAGCAATTCGATAGATTTGATGCTTGGCTTACCATGCTTATTACTTTTCTATGGCTTCCTCAGATAAATCACTTGATGCCTAGTGAACTTGGAAGCTTGGGAGTGCCTGTCATATATATTATGCACTGCATTTTTAAATAACTGCTGTACTGTGGTAGAGCTTGGGATGTTGATTACTGCTAGAATTCATCATGAAGTTATAGTCACCTTCATTACTTTTGTGAGTGATCACTCATGTACAAATTCTAGTGTTATGCAAGGTGTCAACTGCAACATACATAAGCAGCTGAGACCACCAGGCTTGTGTAAAGATAACATGGCATGGAATTTAGGCACGAGATCTTCTGCCCCAAACAAAGGGAAATGTGTCTGTTTTATAGAGATGGAGAGAAGGCAGGGAACATTACAAAGGACATTCCCAATGAACATCTGTGGATAAAGTTTTCTGGTAATCTTGAATATCAGTTGGCAGCCTTTTGAAGTGTCTGATGCAAATCTTTAGGCATTTCCAAATGTTTCCAGGATCTGCCAAATTCTTTGTCCTATTTTATCTCCTTTCTTGTGAGTGATGTGTTTGTGAGTGCTTGTGCTTATGAGTGATGACCTCTGCAGGGTGCTGATCTGAGTTCCCTGCAGAGAGCAGTGCTTCTGCTGGCTAGCAGCCTGGGCCCTGGGAGGGTCAGGTCCAGTTAGAGACTTGCATTCCCATCTTTTAGTGAAAAAAGGAAAGGACAGGACAGGAAAAGAGGAAAGGAAAGGACAGGAAAAAAGGAAAAGGAAAAAAGGAAGGGAAAAGAAGAGAAAAAGGAAACAGGGAAAAAGGAAAAGGGGAGGAAATGAAAAGGAAAAGAAAAAGGAAAGAAGAGAAAGGAAGTAATGGGTGTCAGTTCTCATGGTTTTCTCCTGCACATCATATGGGCTGAGTGTGCAACCTATCGTGAGAAACATCTTGAAGAACTGTATTGAAGAGAAGCCAGCACCAGTATTTATCTTGTAATTGCTTGCATATAATCCTGTGAAAAACAGAAGAAAGTCTGAGAAGGCATGGAAATCCAGATCTGGGGAGGGATTGGAATGGCTATATAGGTTGTCACTGACATGGAAATGCAGAGGCAACAATCTTTGGATATGGTAGGATTGTAGCAGTTTAGCAAAAAATGAATTAACATTAATGTTTTATAAAGGTGTTTTGGATTGTGTGAAGCTGCCAGTCACAGGAATTGGGGCAAAGGTTGTAGGTAAGGTAAGGGAAGTTGAATTTGGTTTATAGTAAACCCAAGCAGGAGGGAAAGTATTTTATCCCTGAGGGAAAAGACAACTGAATTGGAACTGCATTAAAATTTTAGAGTAAGATCTACAGAAAATGTGTAATAAAATGGCCTATCATAAAGAGGATAAGGAGAAAGTAAGAGAATTTTAGAATCTGATATGGCCTCAACTGATCATTTTAATATTGTGAATAGCCAGAGACATAAGAAGGATTAGGAATGTAGCAATAGCATTTAGCTTTCATAATAGCACAAGTATTCTTTTGTGTTCTTACAATAACTAATGCCATTTGATTTTGAAGCACATCTTGTCATTCCTACATATACATAAACATATAATGTAAAAGAGAGACAGAAGAGTCACGGTGTCTTTTACAGTGAAGAACTATTATTCTGGAGGGCATAAAGACAGATGACTTTTTTTATGACTTACATGCTTCTAAAAAAGAGAAATTATAAAAGGGCAGGAAAAGATCAGACATTGTATCAGACCAGAAAGGACACAAGGAAAGTGAGGCAGAACACACTCAACATTTCCTCTAGAGTATAGAGGAGAATCAGGCCATTCTGTCTCAGTGAAACCTGTCTTCCAAGTCTTAAGAACAGGTACCAACCTAGTGCCATTTAACAGGTGAAAAGACTCCCATGGTTTATACATATATCCAGTTGTTAGGTCTAAGGTTAAAACCCACAGAAGTAACAACAATTTAATCAAGTCTCAATGTAACACATATAAACAAAAATATAAAACCTTGTCCGCAAGAGCAAAATATGCTTTAAAGAAACGTTATAAAGTGATTCATAAATGGCAGATTGGCAAACAAGAATTATGATTATCTAATATAATTTAGTAACTAAGGAATAAAAATGAACTCTTATCTCTTGTTAATTATTTGATATGGGAAAATTAAAAGCATCATGTTCTGATCATTGAGAGCAATTTGGACTTCAGATCAGGCAGGAGGAAGAGATGTTTAAGCTTTTGCAGAAGGCAGGCTAGCAGAGACAGGGAGGGTAGACAGTTTTCTACTTGAGAAGAAAGAGAAGTGTGGGAGAAATTTCCATCAGGAGCAGAAATAGGTCATTATCACACCTGGTGTGGCAAGATGAGAAGCACCAGAGCCTAGACTGAGTGTCTCAGTTAAAGCAAGGTCATCAGGGAACATGGGTGACAGACCAAGAACAGGTGTCACTGCGGTCACCCATCAGGGGGAACCAGTCTCATGGAGGACTGTTTGCTAGTTTTCAGGGCCCAGAAGAATGTTTTTCTGTCCCAAGGGATGAGACAAGGAAGCTGCAAAGCAGTCTACAGCAGAGAGGAAGGACTGTGCATGCATGTGGAGGGGGGACTCTCAAAGGTGCAGAGCACATGAAGTCATGAAGGGCAGTGAGCTTACCAGATCTGAAGTAGTCAGCCTGTCAGGAGCTGGGGAGCTACCTGGGTTTAGATCATCTTGAAGGCAGGGTTAGGAAGAAAAAGGAGATTGGGGAGCTTACCTGATGTGAAACACCCAGTGAGTTCTGGCATGGCAGAAGCTGCAAGAGCTGAAAGGAGTGTGGTCTAAGGATACTGCCAGATGGCCTTAGCTGGGGTACAGCTCCAAAATAACGCCTTTCAAAGACAGCTTGTGTCCTTTCCTGGGTCTTGGCACCAAAACATAACATGCAAGCAGCAGAGACCAGGCTTGGGCAAAGGCAGTGTGGTATGGAATTCACTGTGCTTGGGTTCAGGCAGAGGACATAAGAATACCTGCCCTGAAAAAAACAGAAGTGTGTCCCTTTTATAGGGGTGGAAAGAAGGCAGGGGACATTAGGAAATCTCCAAATCTGCAGTTAAAGTTTTCTGGCAATCTTGAACCTCTGGGTAGTCCTTTGAAGTGCACAATGCAAATTTTTGGGTGTCTCCAGATGTCCCCAGCACCTGCAAAATCTATTATCCTACATTATCTCCTTCTCTGTACTTTTGGATGATCATCTGGGAACTGAGCCAAGTTCCCTGCAGACAGTACTGCTTCTGCTATCAAGCAAGTAGGGGGCTGGGACAGTCAGGCCTGGCAAGAGACTTACATGATTATCAACATTCACCACATTTCCATGGTTTTACTAGTGTAGGATATCTGATGTGTACGGAAGTGTGTGCCATATTCTTCCAAACCGATTATATTTTTCTAAGGTTTTTTTTGAGGATATATTTTCTGATGAGTACTAAGGATTGAGTGCTTACTATAAGATTTGCCACTGTTGGTCCATTTGTGAGGTTCCTCTCTAGTTCAAATTTTCTGCTGCATATTACACTAGCTTTTCACCTTAACAAAGTGTTTTACCCAATACATTGGTAAGATTTCTCTCCACTGTGGATTAGCTTATGGTTAGCAGCCTTATATGATAACTCAAGGTTTGTCTTACTACACATGAGAATTGTCTTTCCAGCAGGAACTGTCCAGTGTTTTCTAAGGCTCAAAAACAGACAAGATTTCCGCTGCATTCCTCAGCTGTCTCCAGAATGAAATCTCCAATGAATTCCAAGTTACAAGCTGTCATAGAAGACCTTGCCTTACTTTTTCCAGTATGGATTACATGCTTAGGCTTAAACATACACTAACAGCTTTGCTACACTCACTGAATTTAAGATTTTTCTCCCCCTTGAAAGTTGTGGTACACAAGATACCAAATTCATTGCATTTTTAAGGTTTCTCTCCAGTATGAATACTTTGATGCTTCGCTAGGGATGACCTATACCTGAAAACGCTGGCACACTCATTGCATTTGTAAGGTTTCTCTCCAGTATGGATTCTCTGATGACTTGCTAGGTAGGACTTGTGCCTGAATACCTTACCACATTCATAACATTTGAAAGGTTTTTCTCCAGTATGAATTATCAGATGTCGTGCAAGGTAGCAATTATGACTAAATACCTTGCCACAGTCATTACATTTGAAAGGTTTCTCTCCTTTGTGAATTGTTTGATGTTGGGCAAGATGTGAAACTTCATCAAATACTTCCCCACAGTGATTACATTTATAAGGTTTCTCTCCAGTGTGGATTCTCTGGTGCTTTGCTAGGTACGATCTGTGACTGAAGACCTTGCCACATTCGTTACACCTGAAAGGTTTTTCTCCAGTATGAATTCGCCGATGTTGTACAAGGTAGCAATTTCTACTAAATACCTTGCCACATTCATTACATTTGAAAGGTTTGTCTCCAGTGTGAACTGTTTGATGTTGGTCAAGGTGTGAAATCTGATGGAATACTTTTCCACATTCATTGCACTTGTATGGCTTCTCTCCACTGTGAACTGTGCAATGATTTGCAAGGTGTGATATTTGATTGAAGACTTTGCCACATTCATTACATTTGCAAGCGCTCTCTTTATTGTGAACTCTCCAATGACGTGCCAGAGAAGAGTTTAGACTGAACACTTTGCTACATTCATTACACTTGTAAGGTTTCTCTCCAGTATGAATTCTTTGGTGACATATAAGGTATGAATTCTGATTGAAGACCTTTCCACATTCGTTACATTTGTAAGGTTTCTCTCCAGTATGAATGCGATGGTGACGTGCAAGGTGGGAACTACGACTGAACACCTTGCCACATTCATTGCATTTGAAAGGTTTCTGTCCAGTGTGAATTATCTGATGTTCTGCAAGGTGTGAGTTACAACTGAACACTTTACCACACTGATTACATTCATAAGGTTTCTCTCCAGTATGGATTCTTTGATGCCTTGCTAGGGATGTCCTATGACTGAACACTTTACCACACTGATTACATTCATAAGGTTTCTCTCCAGTATGGATTCTCTGATGATTTGCCAGGTATGACCTGTGACTAAAGACCCTGCCACATTCATCACATTTATAAGATTTTTCTTCAGTATGAATTGTCAGATGTTGTACAAGGTAGCGATTGTGACTAAAAACCTTGTCACATTTATTGCACTGGAAAGGTTTCTCCCCAGAATGGATTCCCTGATGATTTGCTAGGTGGGACTTACGAGTAAAAACCCTGCCACATTCATTACATTTATAAGATTTTTCTCCAGTATGAATTATCAGATGTTGCGCAAGGTAGCGACTGTGACTAAAGACCTTGCCACATTTATTGCACTGGAACGGTTTTTCTCCAGGATGGATTCTCTGATGATTTGCTAGGTGTGGATTTTGAGGAAAGACTTTGCCATATTCGTTACATTTGAAATATTTCTCTCCAGTATGCATTCTCCAGTGACCTATAAGGTGTGATCTCTGATTGAAGACCTTACCACATATGTCACACAGAAACTGTTTCTCTCCAGCATGGACATTCTCATGTACAGTAAAGCATGAGCCTTGGTTAGAAGATTTTCTACAGTGATTCCATTTGTATGGTTTTGTATTAATGGACATCACTGGTTCTTGTGTGAAAAATAAAGAATCAAGAAAATCATTTTCATATTCATGAAAAATGTTTGTTTCGACAATAGAAGGATTTCTTTGATGGGATGAAATTGAGGAATCATTGTTGGTAGACTGTTTGGTGCAATTCCACTGACTAATATTCCTTTCTGTTTCAAATAGTTGTTGTTTAGGAAGATGTGATTCACAGTTTACTCCATGCCAATTTTTAATATGTGTCTTTCCTGTATCCCTTCTACTATACTCATCTCTCCTATCAATAAGATTTTCCTTGTGAGACCCACACAGCCCTGTGTCAAGTCTTTTATCCTCTCTCCAGTGAGTCTCAAAGTCACGTATATTTTCCTGGATTTCGCTGAAGCACAATTCTTCAATGTGATAGACTTCACCTCTTTCCAACATTACTGTCTGCAACACTTCTTCTGTATCACTTTTCTTTCTTGGTGGAAATTCCTTGATGACACATTGAGAAGCATCTAGGAGATATAAGAAATCACTGAGTTCTGTTTAATTATAGATGGCAAATAAATTCTGTTACAGAAATATATGACACTAATAAACCAAAAGAAATAACAACTGAACAACTATGAAATGTTAGGCTTTTCAGATTTTAGGAAAACAAAAGGAATAAGCAAAGTTTGATTACATGTAATTCAAATCAAGTGAAAAAACGCTCAGCATAAAACAAAGTATGACCAAAAAACATACACACTGCATAAACTGACTCAATGGGTACCTTTCTATTGCAACCATCAGTCCTCCAATTGGTAAGAAATACATATTTGTGAGTTAAGCATATTAGTTTATGTTAGTCCCCCCCCCCCGCTTTGGTACCAGGGATCAAACTCATGACTTTGTGCTTGCTAGGCAGGCGCTGTGCTACTGAGCTATATCCCTGGCCCAGTCTATCTTATTTCTAATGGAAGATGGAGGTAAACAAGATATGAAAATGATCACCTCATCATAGAAAGTACAGACGAGTGCTGTCTTACTAAACGAAAGAACTTTGAAACATTTACTATAGTTAATTTTGTTCACCATTTCACAGCACTATTTTTAAAAAACCTTAAGGCAGATTATCATTACTTCAAGTTAAGAACAGCAGGTCAAGACATTTATGTTTCTAGTTTTTTTAAACACAGTACAAGTGAGAGAAAAAGGATTTGATTCTTGGCCTACAGGCTCAAACATATTCTCAAAGATTCACAGGGGCAGTATATAAGAAAACAAGTCAGCAAATACAAGAAGCATGGAAAGCAGTATTTCAGAGACAGAAGTGCTGTCATGACAGTGACACACAACCATCCCTCATAGAAAATGTTACACCTGAGTCATCAACATTGGTCATGTTTAGTTAGATGGTGTCCTGAGAACAGCTAAGGATGAGTAGGTGTCTTACCTTACACTGTGAGGTTAGTGTGGGAGTCCTCCACATATTGCAGCGTGCAGAACAGATATATACTAAGAAGTAGCAGCACACTGATCCAGATCAACGAGCCATATGAGAAACAGCCAAAGACAAATATGTAGGGCAGGGAATAATGGGCAGGAGGAAGCCAAGGTTGTACTGGTAAATCTGTGGGACTGTAACTGCACTGGGGCAATTAATATTCCTACCTTTGTGAAAAAGAGAAACAGATGTGGCAAGTGGTAGAAAACTCTTTATTCTTAACTGAGGGAATGAGTGTTCAAGTGTGTGTGGTGGGGGGCCAGGGATACAAGAGCATTAATAGAGCAGCAGTGTGATAGTGCAGAAGAAAGTAGCAGATTCACATCTCCTAAAACATCTTTAATGAAATTTCTCAAACTGAGTGACCTGTAAATTCTATGTATATTTAACAAAATCTGATTATATACTCTAAGAGACTATGTGCACAAATATTCTAAGCAGGAAATGAAAGCAAAGACCTTAAAATAGCCAAGAAGAGGAGACACTGAATTAATTTTATTCCCACACAGAAAGTCAATTAAACTTTTTATCAAGAGTACAGCAATCTAGGGAGACAATGGGTCCAAAGTGATGATTTTCTGAGTAAGGAGATAGAAATAGCTTTAAAGAAACAAATCTAACAATCACATTAGTGAAACTAAAAAATTTAAAAAAAAAAAAACAGAAACAGGAAATATGAAAACAGCTATCAACTATACAGGATCCCCAAGCACTGCCATGGCATGGCTCAGTGATCAAGAACAACCCAAAGCAGATGATCTACCTTAGCACTTACTGCCAGAAGGCCAATGATGGCCTGACCTTATGTCATAATGCCCATGTCATTCATGGTAGACAGGCATTTCTCAGCTGAAGAACAGTGAGATTAGTACAAAAAATGTTTTCAGAGACAAAGGAAGAGACTAATCTACCTATCTCAGAGGAGAATGCTACCACACATTAAAAGAAATAAAACAAACTTTCTCTGACCCTCCTACTGTATTAAGCATTTATTTTATGTGGGAGGATTACCTTTATGAGAAAGCCAGACTAAGACAATACCAAAGAAACTAAAGACCAATCATACCCCTGATGGATTTGGTATAAAATTCTCAATAAAATACGATGAAAAGCACGTTAAAGACTACTCAGCAAAGTATGACCTCCCATGAATCAGGCACCGCTATGGGATGGGAGGAAACCACTCAGCAAGAGGACAAAGCATGTCTTCCCGTGAGCCAGCCAGTGGGTGCACAGGCTCAGAAAACAGAAGAGCACATCCTCACCCCATAAGCGCCTGGCGGATTAGGAGGACTCAAGGTAAGACAGCCACTGCGGTGAAAGGAACAACTTTATCCTTAAGCTGTCTGATTGACTTTGCAGGCCTAGAGCTGGTGGTGCGGGTGTCTATTTGGAGGATGACAGTGTACACTGTGGCATCTGTGGGGGAATTTCCTTCTGCCTTGTTTTTGATATCCAGTCTTTCATTTCATTTTACAGTTTTATTCCTGTTTCTGGTAAACGTGAGCAACTACTTTGAAGATAACAACATACAGTATAACAAGCATTGTTAAATTACTGTCATCTTGTTTTGAAAACCTATATAGCTAATGTTGTTTTGTTGTCGTTGCTGTCACTTTGTATTTGCCATTGTTTTTGAGGATTGCATATTGATTTTTCTGGTTTTTCTTTCTTTCTTTAAAATAAAAAAAAGTATAGAATGGAAACTGTGACTTGGGAAGAAACTGTTCAAGGGAAGGGACAAACTGTGATGGGGAAAGGAAGAATGGGTAAAGGGAAAAAATATACATGGTATACGCAGGATAGTTAAGGTAGCTATACAGCTAGCTTCTGTTACACCATGCTACAGCAATATATGTGCACTCAGGTTTATAGCAGGATAATTTGTAAAAGCTAAATCTAGGAAACAACTCAAATACCCATCAATTGTAGAGTGGATAAAAAAGATGTGGTATTTTTATACAATGGGATATTATCCCGCTATAAAGAAGGATAACCTTCAGGCTTTTACAGGTAAATGGAGACAACTTGAGGTCATACTCATAAGTCAAATATATCAAACTCACATTTGTAAATGTTGTATTATCTCCATAATGAAACAAACAAACAAAAAAACCTTAAAAACTGAAAGAGAAATGAGATTCAAAATGTGCAACAGATATTATCATAATGAAAGGGAAACAAAGTGCTCCAAAGGAAAGAACAGCTGGGATGGGGAAAGGAGAGAAGGAAAATGGGAAAAGCTTATATGTATGTAGGTATTATATACATATACGCATGTCTATAAAAGATAGATATCTAGCCTTCACCCCCAGGAAGTCTCCCAGAGACCAGCATCACGGCCTGTCTCTTTGGGACCCGAACCTCTCGGACCCACAGAGTGGCCCGCGTTGTTTGGATTAAAAGTCTGCGCAGACCTGCATCTCAGCGCGACTGTTTGGGACTGGTAGGCCCGCCCTTCATCCGCAGGGAACTGCCCGGAGACTGGCATCTGGGCCAGGTCTGTTTGGGCCCGTACCCCGCACTTCACCCCCAGAAAGTGTCCCACAGACCAGCATCGCAGCCTGTCTCTTTGGGACCCGAACCTCTCGGAGCCGTAGAGTGGCCCGGGCTGTTTGGATTGAAACTCTGCGCAGACCTGCATCTCGGCGCGACTGTTTGGGACTGGTAGGCCCGCCCTTCATTCGCAGGGAACTGCCCAGAGACCAGCATCAGGGCCAGATCTGTTTGGGCCAGTAGCCCCGCCCTTCACCCCCAGGAAGTCTCCCAGAGACCACCATCGCGGCCTGTCTCTTTGGGACCCGAACCTCTCGGACCCGCAGAGTGGCCCGGGCTGTTTGGATTGGGAATATTGTAGAGACTGGCACCTTGGACAGGTCCGTTTGGGACTGGGAACTTTACAGAA
>PVJX010037152.1:0-17126 GCA_004027295.1 Dolichotis patagonum | reverse complement strand
TCTGTATTCTTGTTTTCATGGCTGTGGTATTTCATTACATGCAGATGTTAAAATCTAAACCAAAATTATAGATATTTATTTCCAGGTTCTTCCTGCTTCCCATGACACTGTAGGGATGTTAAAAAATCTTTGCATCTATTGATAGGATAAATTGCCATCAGCAAAACAGTCCCATCACAGGTTGAGCGTTTAAAGTGGGGGTGCATGCTGGCAGATTGCCCTTGAGGGGCTGGGGCGTTACTGCTTCCGTTACGCCGTGTGTTGGTGTCTGCTCCTCCTTCCTTTACTCACACTGGATGTGTATTACTAAATATCAGCTTTGGCTGATTCAAAATGGGATACTGTGTTATTTTGCATATTTAACAAGCAAACCTTTATGCTGATGCCCAGCCTTCCTTTTTCCTTTCCCAGGTAAACATGGATGATCGGTTTGGGCAGATCATGATTGAAAATCTTTGGAGACGACAGTGTCACCTGGCAGGAGTGGAAACCTGCAAGTCATTGGAGTCTCAGGTCAGCAGAGACAAGGATATCCACTGTCCCCTTGGCCATCCAAGAAGGGGCATTCTTCTGCACAGATGAGATGATGCAGGAAGCCCTGTTGAGCGCCTGCCAACACAGGCAGCTAGGGCTCCATGACGCTAGGAAGAATTCTGCTTTGCCATGTTGGTGTGGAAAACACAAACTTACATTTCCTATACCCCATTTCATTATGAAAGCTCTATTTTTTTTAAGCTCTATTTTTTTAATGTAAAAGTTCTTTTTTATTATGTAAAAAGTAAAATTTATAAGTGGAAGGAATACTATAATAAATACCGATAGCCTGTCAGCCAGCTTCAGTAATTATTGTTTGTCAGTATCATTTCATGCATCCTGTCTACAATTTTTTTTTTTGTTGCTGCTGTCAGAATGTGTTCACACAAACCCCAGGCAATGCATAATTTCACCCTAAACATTTCAGCTGAATCTCTTCCCACCAAAGATTTTCTTCCCCTGGAGTATGATGGTATCATTATCACATCTCATTGTAACAGTAATGCTCTTCAGAGCAGCTAATACCTAATCCGTGTTCACTTTCCCCTACATGTTTAAAACGTTTTTATAGCTGGTTTTTGAATTAGTGTCCATGCATTGTAGGCGATACATCTCTCGTAGCTCTCTGAATCTGTAATAGTCCCCTTCCCTTATTAAAAAAAAGTCATTTATTTACCTGCAGGAGACATTGCCCCCCCCACTGCAGAGTTTTGAGCTGCCTTATGTCACATGACCACCTGACGCTTTAGAAGTTGGTCACAGAAAAGTTTCTTCCTTTTCTCCTTCCATTGTCCCCACGATAACAATGTACGTTCAGCACAGAATACCAGGAAGTGTAAAGAAGTGAGATGAGGGGAACCGCAGTGGGTTTTGTAAAGAAGACTGACCTTAGAAAAACCCCTGTGTACCTCAGGGTCTCGGGTTATTTGCCAAACCTTAGCTCTCCGTTTCTCTTCACCCATGTTTTAGAGAGAACGGCTCCTGTCCAACGGGTGGGAAACAGCCTCAGTGGTGGACATGATGGAGGTGTACAGCAGGCTGCCCCGAGCCGAAGTGAGCAGGTAGGGACTGGCAAGCCTTGGCCCCCTGGTATTCACTGGGAAGATAAGGGGTGATTCTCTGTACTCTGGAGTGTGAAATACATTACAAAATGATAGCCAGACATATTTTAAAATAAACTAAACACTGCTAGCAGTGAGAGTCACTCATTAGCTATTACCTGAGATAGAGCTTATGCCAGAACAGATTATGCTAGTCAGAATAAACAGTTGCACCTGGAAAATTCCCAGAGCAACCTCTCTGTGGAAATTTGGCATAATCCCTGTTTTGGAGAGGAGGAAAATGACATTGCCCAAGGATTTCGAAGAAGAAGAAGAAGAAGAAGGAGAAGGAGAAGAAGAAGAAGACGACTCTGATAGCAGAGTTTTAAATGGACTTTCCCACCATGATAAAGTAAATATATGCCAATGTTCTAAAACACAGTTTCAGACAGTGCAAGAGCATGAAATATGAAGTAGTCATCCACTTCATTCACACGTGCAGATAGCTCTTGTTAACAAATTGGGACGTACTCTTTTTCTACACATAGATAGAAGTATTGATATGTAGATTTATGTTTTTTGAGCCAGTGGGTACTGGTCTCAAAATCACCCTCTTTTTTTAAAACTTAAACATAGGGCTAATTTATCTCACTATCAAAATACTGAGGATGACCCTATTCTGCTTATAGTACACAGTACTTACTGTTGCTGCGCAGAGAAAGTATGTCAATATTCACAGTTTTAAAGAAATTAAAAATGGCCAGAGCTGGACATCGGTTGTAGTATCTTGTATTTTATTTAAATTTCCCTGTTACAGACAGAACAAGAGAAAATAGTACTGTATGTACATCTGTTAGTATTTTTATTCATTTTTTTACAGTGACTCTGCTTCCTGCTTTGTGCTTTCCTCTTTCCTTTGGAGACCTTAAGATTATGAGAAAAAATTTTCACCTTGCTTTTCCATGGAACTTACATACATTTGAAAGCATCACTGTTTTTTTCTATGTATGTAATTGTACCTAGCAACAAAAACATTTAGAGTTTGAGAAAGTAGAGTCTTTCAATAATCAGGTTAGTGCTTCCTGGATTCTTCTGGAAGCGCCCTTCCTGGCAGGCTTGTCAAAACTGTTTTGAGTATCCCTGCCATGGCATCTAAAGTGGGGATGCTGTAGACCTTTCCCAGACACGCAGGGAGGGTTCTGCAGCCAGCGTCAGCCAGAAAGAAAGTAACTTGTTTCTGACACCTTTATCTCACGTGGAATGGGCTTTTGAAGACAGCACCATGTAACCCTAACAGGACCCATAATGAGATGGGCTAGGCTTCACTTTCTCTACTCCGGGATGAATTGCACTCCACACAGTGTATGCCTGCATCCGTTGGATACCATGGAATATAAAAAAGAGGTCTAAGGTGAGCTTATTTAACAAATGCTGAGCATCTGCTGTGTGTCAGACACACAGTATATATATTATAGGTGGGGGGTTTAGCTCAGTGGCACAAGTGCCTGTTTGGTAAGTGTGAGGTTGTGAGTTTGATCCCCAGTACCAAAAAAAGAAAAAGAAAAAAGAAAGAAAGAAAGATGTATTATAATAAGATGTTGCCATTAATCCCCTTCAGAATGCCCTCCCTTGCTTTAAACACACATACTGCATTATTCCTGCCATTTTCTGAATTAATTCTGGAAGTTCTTTTTTGTGAATGGAGAGTCTTTATGAGGTGTGATTGAAAATACAGTGAATTCTGCTACCAAATGCCATCCAGTAAAAAGAAAGGCTTGTTAAAATGTGACAGTGTATCTTCACCCTCCTTATTCACTGGATCTGGCTTGGTGCTACTTCTGGCTTTCTTCCAAAGTCAAAATGACATGGAAGGTAAATGTTTTGAGTTGATTCAGGACATTGAGGCAGCCACAATAGTGCAACTCGTGTCCAGTCTCCTGAAGGAGCACCTCCAGAACAGCTTTGGAAAGTGGCAGGAACGATGCGATAAGTGTGTTTGAAGCAGGAGGAAGTATTTTGAGGGAGAATACTGGTAATATGTCTTTTACTGTAAAAAACTTTTAAAAATTTAAACATTCACTGTATGTTTCAGGCACACCTTATATGCCTGTTCTTGGGAATCCTCTCATGCCAGTGAATGACTTTATGTTAGTATTGTGCACTGATAGTTTTACTTGAGAATAACCATCTTAAAGTCTTTATTATAGGATTTTTTTTCTAAAACTTAGTACTAATTCACCTTGGATGTTGTATTATCTGTTACTGTGACAAATGTCTGAAATCATCAATTTAAAAAGAGAAAAGGTTTATTTCACCTCAGTAGACCCTCAGAACTGGAGAGTCTGTTCTGTGATCAGTTGGCTCCCTCACTTTTGGGCTGTGGTGAAGCAGCATATCATGACAGGAGTATGTGATGGAGCCGAACACTTGACTCATGGCCAAGAAGAGGGACAGTGGTGAGCAGGGTGTACCAGCCATCTTTTCTCAAAGGAAAATCTTTGAAATAAATTTACATTTTTACACCTTTGGGCCTTTGATGGATAGGATAATCTTGTAGATTCTTGAGATACCCTTGATACATCCTTCTGTTAAATAAATTTAAAATTCATTTCAAACATTTTTTTCTTATTGAAGTTCTACAGCACTGTATATAACAAGGAAGTCAGTCCTTTGCCATTTATGTTGCAAATATTTTTTTCTGGCCTGTCTTTATCTTGTTTATGACTTTGTTTATGGCACTCATTTTGGGGGAGATGCTAACCCTCAAGCCTGAAGCTAAGTAAGCACTATAACAGGTACCACTGAGTTAAACTCCTAACCCTCTTTCTTGTTTTTAATAATGATGAAATTAAAGTGGAACCACACCATGCATACTGTTGTGTAACCAATTTCTTTTACTGTGTCATGAATATTCATTATCAGTAATTGCAGAGCATCATTTTCATGTTTTTTTTTTAAATTTTATTTAAAGAGAAAAAAAAGCAATACAGAAAAATGGGTAGAAACAATACAAAAACCTCAAAAAAACCCATAAATTACTAGTTAACAAACCACATACTGTCCTCCCAGAAATAGCTGTTCATGATACAAAATTAAGGCATACAAAGTGAACACACAGGCTGCAAACAGAAAAAAAAGGATGGAATAAAGCCAATTGAGACAGTATAGTGAAATTGGCACAGAACATCACAGCAGGTCACCAGGACAACAGTAACAGGCAACATTGTATACCTCGTTGTCTTCACAATAGTTGTTCTTCTACTAGGTACAACAAAATCAAAGAAATACACACTATAGAACACATCAACGCAGAGTATTGAATAGGGCGACACCGTTAATCAGGACAAAGCAAAACGGCGATAAAAATATTTGCCTTCAGAGATAGTAGAAGGAAACTCCCCCAACTTGCTGTACCAAATAGGGTCACCTGCTAAGAGAGACCCAGATCCCTGGATCCCAACTGGTGGTGGTGGGGGGATGTGGTATGTTTGGTTCTAAGCCCGCACCCCGGTAGGCAGCAGGCTGCTTACTGGTTGGCTCGGCGCCCTAAGTTCCAGCATGGCGCGGATCTCAGGAGACACTCTTGCTTCTGGTTTCCCCGCCCTGGGGTGGCTGCGGCTCCCCAGACCACAGTCACTTTCCAGGGCAGCAGGCTGCTTACTGGTTGGCTCGGCGCCCTAAGTTCCAGCATGGCGCGGATCTCAGGAGACGCTCTTGCTTCTGGTTTCCCCGCCCTGGGGTGGCCCATCATTTTCATGTTTAATTGTACAATGTTATATTTTACTCTCTGCACAGAATAGAATCCCTTGAATTTCTGGATGAAAAGGAGCTTCTGGAGCAGCTTATGCATCATTACTGTCTGTGCTGGGCAACCAGAGGAGGACAGGACCTTGGTAGGTTATTCTTCTGTTGCTTTGACCTAGAAATGGGGAATGTTTCTTCTCCCAGGAAACATTCTAGGCTTATCTGAAACCTAGGCCCAGAGGACCTAGAAGACCATATTGTACACATATCTATGAGCACATCCAGAGATTTTTTCAGTTATATTTTTGTTTTTATGGCATAGAAATCATAAGATTATTTAAATAAGCCATCAATACAAAAACAACAAGCCAACCCTTACAGGTTTGCTGTGGAATTTTTGGAGTTTAAAGGTTAATAAAGTTGGCTTCGGGTAGTAATCTTAATGAAAGTAATCTTAATGAAAGTAATCTTAATAAAAGTTTGTCTTTTTCGGCAGCTGATAACCATGTTTATGATATGTTAAACACACAGATCATTACATCTCTCCAACAGAACCATGCAGTGGTGGGTGAATTCCACCCGCTTATCTCTGTGACTAGGTACAGTTCCCTGGCAGTGGCAGAATAAACCATGAGGAGCTAGCATGGATCTGGATACCAGTGCCTTGTCATGTGTAGTAATCGTACACATATGGTAGTGATCATATCAGTGTCTTATTAGCTCAGTTTTGATCCAGCCCCACCTTTCTACCTGCCCCAGATGAGTCTGGCTGTCCTGCTGGTTATTCCTTGGATATCTCACTAGCCCAGTGGAGTCTGTGTTAGATCTCTTTCAGACTTCCTCCAGATATGATCGGTCCTAATGACTTATGACCTCAGAGAAGTGGCTGGTAGAAAGCAAAGACAAAGGCAGGGGCTGTACCCTGTGTGAAATTTCCAGGTTGACATGAGATTGGTAATCAGTTTGCTTGAGCTTATCATTCTGCTTGTTTATAAATTTACCCAGCAGTGCAGTTCAGCACTTAGAATCCTTTCAAATTTGTTTCTGATTTGAAATTATTTATTGGTGTGTATTTACACAAACTATTATCCTTCCCAATTGTAAAACAATATAATTTTTAGTAAGGCATTTGGAAACTTCTAAAAAGTATGGGAAAGAACATAAAATTCCTGTATTCACCCATTTCCTTCCACTCTTTTTTTTTTTTATACCAGGGGTCGAACTCATGACCTTGCACTTGCCAGGCAGGCACTTACAGTTGTGCAGCTAAATCCCCAGACCTCCTTCCACACTTTCTCTAGCTGCTGTCTTATTTTTAGTAATTGGACTTATATGTTTATGTAACTTTGATTCTTGATTTATTGACCTTAATATTGTAATATACACATTTCTGCCTTGTTATAGAAACTCTTAATGAATGTTTAATGATTTTATTAAACTGTGCCATATGACTAAAGTCTAAATTTACTTAAGGATCTGAATTTACTTGACTTTACCATGCTTTTGGAAATGTAGGTTATTTCTAATAGCTTTAAGTTAACTCTAGTTCTTACCACGGAACAACACGTGGGACATTTTTTTTTTCTTTTTGTGGTACAGGGTATTGAAGCCAGGGCCTTTGTGCTAGGCTACATCCCCAGCCCTTTTAAATTTTTTTTTATTTTGAGACTGGGTCTCACTAGGTCACTAAGTTGCCCAAAGTGAGTACCTGCAGTCCTCCTGCCTCAGCTTCCCAAAGGGCTGCGATTGATCCTAGATGTGTACCACTGTACATTTACATTTTATGTAAAGAGCTGCTTTTGCCGCCATTCAGCCCAGCTGCTTGGGGCTGTCAGTGTTCATCTCTGGGTGGTGCAGGAGCGTCATTGCATTTGCTCAAAGTTCAGCAGTTCAACGGCAGGTTTTGGATGTTTACTATAGAGAACCCATAAATTGTTATTATGGTTTCTCAATTCATTTTAAGCCACTCACAAACAAAATCCTCTCGCCCAACCCCTTTTTACTTATGAAATCTAATTTCACATAGGCAGAGAGCGCAGCCAAGCTGGTACCCAGTCCCCGTGGCCCATAGCGGTGTCTCCTTCTCCCCACTCTGTTTCTCTGCGCTGCATTATGAGAGTCTCTGAACAGCCTTTGTGTTTTTCCTTCCTAGGTTTGAAGGAGATAACCTGTTAATCTGGGAAGGCTCCTTCTGAGTTGGTAGCGAAAGGATATGGCCTTCCCAGAGGACACTATGGAGCTTCCAAAGTGATGGGTCGGCCTCGTCTACTGGTCTCTTCCCACACTCAGAGAAACCTCAGTTATGAAGGTGGCTGCACCAGTTCCTGTTTCTGTTGACTTACTATTGTTTAAATAAATCTCACTTCCCAATTGCCTGTGTGTGGAGCGTCTGCTCATTGTCAGGTGCCATTTTGTGCTCCATGGATGAGGCCAGGTTTCACTTCTGTGAGAGTTTAAACTCCAGCACCTGGAATCATCCTCTGACCCCAGCTTATCCCCGATGAGTCAGACTGACCTCGTGATCTTGAATTCATTTTTGGATTTACTCGTCCATGTGGTTTTTATTATAGCATCTGGTATGACTAGCGTCTCAACTTTGGCCTCCACCAGATGCTAGAGCTGTTCTCTGGCTCTTGCTTCTTCCCTTGCCGGATGTAGCCTGCTTAATTGTGTCCTTCATCTTAGTTATTGGCCGGCTGAAAAATGGCCCCCTAAAGTGTCCATATCTGATTCCTAGAACTGGTGAGTATGTTATTTCCTGTGGCAAACGTAACTAAGTAGGGTGTTGAAATGAAATTACCCTGCTTATCCAAGGGGGCCTAATGTAATCACAAGAGTCTGTGAGAGAGGGGCAGAGAAGTCAGAGCCAGACAAGCGGGTGGTGACAGAAGCAGTGATTGTGGAGTAATCTTCCTTGAAGATGAAAGAAGTGGTCAGAAGCTGAGAAATTGCAGGCAACCACTGGGAGCTGAAAAGGGCAAGAAAATAACTTTTCGTCAGACTGTTGCCAACACCTTGACTTTGCCTTGGTAAAGCTGACTTCATATTCCTGTTTGCTAGGACCATTGAAAATAAATCTGTGAGTTTTAATTTTGTTTTTTTTTCAGACAAGGTCTCTCTACATAGTTCAGGCTGGGCTTGAACTCACTATTTATTTAGCCCAGGCGGGCCTTGAATTCACAGTAGTCTTTGTGCCTCAGCCTTCTGAGTGCTGGGACTACAGGTGTGCGCTACCACACCCAGCTCTGTGGTGTTTTAAACTACTAAATTTGTGGTAGTTTGTTTCAGCAGCAATAGGCAAGTAATACAGTTTTGATCTGGAATGAAAATCCCACAATTCAGAAGTATAACTCCCGTGGACACAGGTAAACTTTTGATCCCATGATGGGGGCTGTGAACCTGAATTCAGATGTTCAGGAAAGGTCATGAGGAAGTGCCCTGGTATCTTCCTCTGGAGAAGTCACAGCTATTTCCTCCTGGTTTGAACCTTTTGATCAGTGTCCTTGGAGCCGGTGCTGCATCCCTGTGGTTAACTGTGGGTAGAAGTGGGTCCATGAGGACAGCTTGCAGTAAAAGTGAATCACCGAGTGAGAAAGTAATAACCCTTTGTGTCTCTTTCACACTCAGCCCAGGATCTATAATGGCATAACTTTTCTCTGTTTTTCACTAATCCATGCTTTTGAGACCTTGGGTCCAAGCCATTAGTGGGCAATGAATCAACTTAGTGGATCAAGTTCATTAATTTTAAGATATGGAATACAAAGGTGAATAAAACTTCATTTTCAAGCGTGCTATGTACCTACAACGTGATGATATATTGTGAATGTTTAAAAAATTTATTACCATAAAAGACTTATTGCCATTAATATCCCACAAGACTCCCCCTTACTTGGAATACACACCATCATTCTTGTCACATTAAGAAGCGGTTCTAGAAGTCTTATTTTATGAGTTTATGAAATGTGACCAAAAATCTGGTGAGTGCTGCTGCCAAGTGCCATCCAGTGGAAAAGCAGACTCATAAAAAGTGACAGTATGTCCCAGTCCACCTTATTCACTGGATCTGGCACTGTATGGCTTCTGGTTCTTCCCCAGAGTCAAAATGACCATGGGAGGTAAATGTTTTGAATCAGTTCAGAACATCAAGGCAGCCATGACAGCACAAGTAGACAAAAAGAACTTGCGGAACTGCTTCTGTGAGTGGCAAAAACATTGGGAAATCTTCAGAGCAAGGGGGTGTAATTTGAGGAGAATTAATGGCAACACATACCTTTTACTGTAACGCATTTTTTAAAACTGAAACATTCATTGCATTTTTTGATCATGGCACATAGTTTATAAGCAAAGACATTTTGTTTTTGTTTTAGCACCATAGATAAAAGTCAGGGCATTATAGTCTTTCAGCGAGGATACTAACAACAAAAATTCAGAAACTCTTGCTATGTATTCATGGTTTCCTTTTTTCCCTTGTATTTTATTGTTTACCCTGTATCCAAGGAAAATGACGCTACATTAATATTGATAATTGTGTTATAAAGAATCCCCGATAACACCAGCACTTTTACTTTTTAAAATGAAGCCACTTAATTACTAAAAAAGTGTGTTGGAAGAAAATCCTAGAAGGGGTGTGTTCACAAGTACTGAAGTTGAAAAGCACCACTCATTATGTGAGTACACAAGGATGTCAGGCCCAGAAAAGTAAAGAGATGTGTGAAATTTTTGTTTCCGTATTTCCAGACAGTCAGAATACCTGCCAGGGCAGTGCTTATCAGGTGCTGAAATTCGGGATGGCCCGAGGGAGGTAGGAGAGATTTCCATGTGGAGGGATCGTCAAGGACACAGCTGCATCTGGGAGAGATGGTGATTGAGTTGAAACATTGTACTCAATCTAAAGCGCGCAGAATATTAAAAGAAGGGAGGCAACAAGATAAGAAATTGTTTAATGAGGGCAGGAAGGGAGTCATCACAAAGAAGGCTATGGTGGCTCTCTGCAGACAAAGGGCAGGTTCTGCCTGATACAGGCTCTGATGGGGAAAGGACTCTGGGTACTGATGTGAGCTGGTTGATTTTGTGAGAGTGCAGGGGATTGGGTGAATCTTTACATGCTTGAGCTCTGGCAAAAACTTTTGGGAGGAAGAAGCCATAGGGGCTTCTGGGAAGAAGGAGTTATGCATTATCATGGCACAGTTCTGAACCATCGCCATGATGATTATGCTGTCTCTCAGATGGGGAATCTATCAGACGGACCCTCTGGAGGGTGTCTTGTAGACAGACAGCTGTCGAGGCACTGTAGATGACCAGGAAGGGTCTTATCCACTTGGACTGTAGGGACCAGGAGTTTAAATCTTTCATTAGGACCAATTTGTTAACCAAGCTATCCTCATAAGGCTTGGTGCCAGCCAAAGGCAAGAGGAAGGTTTGTTGTCATATCTCTTTTTGAGCTTGTTGCAAAACTGGGAGGTAGTCTCCAATAGAGTTGGCCTCCAGGCTGAAATTTGGTCTTAGCAGAAAGATGTGGCCATATAAAAGCTTAAATGGATTATATCCTGTAGGTTATACGGCAGGTGTGGGGGAGGGTGGATACAAAGGAGAGTGATTGGGAGCAGGGAAACCCAGTCTTGCGCAGCTGAAATGTGAACTTAGGTGGGCCTCAAGGAGGCTGTTAGCTCTCTATCTTTATGGAAGATAGAGGCCAGTAGAGGGTATGGAGGTTTCATTGCACACCAAGTGACTTAGACACATCCTCAGTAGCTTGACTAATGAAAGCTGGGCTATTGTCTGATTGAATAGAGGTGGGGAGGCCAAACTGGGGGATAATACTGGCTAGGAGGGAGTTGATAACAACTTTTCCTTCTCTGAGCTGGTGGGAAAGGCCTCTACCCATCCAGTAAAAGTGTCAAACCAGGGCCTGGGAGTTAACTAGCCTAGCAAGAGTGAGGTTGTGAGTTTGATCCCTGGTACCAAATACATAAATAAATATTTTTTTAAAAAGTTAACCCAGACCAGGAAGTACCTTCATTTTCACACCTGTGGCATGTAGGTGAAATCACTTTGCCATTCCTGAGCTAGAGACAAACCTCACACTGCTATGTAGGAAAATCAAGGGGCCTCAGAAAACCATGAGGTATGGTTGTGTGGCAGACAGGGCATTGAGCAGTGATGGTTTTGAGGAGAGTCTTCCAGGAGGGAAAGCATATGAGAGGTTCAAGCTGTCTAGTTAGAGGTTTGTAGCTTATGTAAAAATTGTCATGAAAAGAAGAAAGAAGGGCATAGGCCTTTGAAGCATGAAAGGGGAATTTGCCCTGGCTTAGGAACCATCCATCTTTGGTGAGGAGATCTTGATATTGTTGGCCTTCAGAAAGGGAATGGGCAGGAATCCCACCAGAAAGGGCAAAATGTTGACCCCCTCAGGACATAGAGGGGGAGATTGGCTGCCTCTTTAGCAGTTTTGTCTGCAAAGGTGTTCCAGCAGCTGCAGGGTCTGGAGGCTTTTGGTGTCCCCTGTAATTTAGTACAGCCGCCTAAGTCAGCAAGATGGTTACCTGTAGAAGGGCCTTAATGAGTGGAGCATTAATGATTGAAGGTCCTTGGGAGGTGAATACACCATGGTTGTGTAGTATGTGGAATACGTATTTTCAGTCTGTATAGTTGTTAACTTGTGAGCCCTTAATGTAAGTTAGTCACAAGTAGGTCACAATCAGGGATCAAGGTGATCACTTGGCCTGTTGAGAGGTAGTGGACTGAGAGAGAGCTTTAGCTTCCCCCAGCTCCCCTGCAAGGGGAGGACAGGCAATCATCTACACTAGGCACAGTCAGAGTCAGGAAGGAAGACAGTGGAAATGTGAAAGAAAGGAGAGGTTGCTAAATGTGTTAGAGATAGTCTGTCACGTGGTGCAGGGTTTTTAGAAAGGCATCATGTTGATCAGGTGAGAAGTCAGGTTAAAATTAGGGCATAGGGTGATGGTAATCCTGTTGGTTTCCATGAAAACCAAGCAGAGCTGAAGAAGAAAAGAGATGGAGAGAAATATGAGAAGTAGAATGAAGACATGAGTCCCTGAAGATTATGGGAGGAGCTAGTGCTTTTGAGTGTTTATAGGAACATCAGCGCTGCCACAGCAGTTGCATATTGGCACTACAGCCAGCCTGAGATGGTAAGATCAAGCTGTTTGGGTAGGAATGCAGTCGAACATGGGCTTGGACCTTGTATCAGAAGCCCTGCTACATATCCCCTGTGTTCCACTGTATAGAGGCTGAAGGATTGGGTGAGGTCTGGAAGGGCCAAGAAGGGGGGTGTCTTTAGGCTTCTTTTAAGGATTGAAAGGATGAGTGAGGAAAGGTCTTGTGATCTAAGGGCTCAGTGGAGTCTCCCTTTATGAGTTTGTAGAGGGGTTCAGTGAGAAGGGCAGAGCCAGAAACCCAGGTGGAAGTTATCATTATGCTGAGAAAGGAGAGGAACTGCTGTTCGTTGGGGGTGGGGTGGGAGGATTGGGATTGGGAGATCAAGTGGATGCAGTCTGGAGGTAAGGCTTGGGTATGTTTTCAGAGAATGATACCCACATAGGTGACAGACAGGCAAGAGATTTGGGTCTAGAGGGAGATATGCAGTATCTCTTTGAATTTAGGTGTTGTAACAATAAGAGTATGTCCTTTTGGGATGATTTATAGGAGGGGGTGCAGAGGAGCAGATCATCTACTTACTGTATGAGATGAGAGGAAGAGGGAGAAAGGAGAGCAAATCATGACCAAGGCCCTGATTGAAGTAGTGGGGCTGTCCCAGAAACCCTGTGGCAAGACAGTCCAGGTTGTCTGTTGGGACAGACAAGTGTGAGGGTGTAGGTGAAGGCAAAGAGATGCTGTGAGGAGGGGTGCAGGAAATAATGAAAAAAGCATCTTTTAGATCTAAGGCAGAGTAATGAGTGGTGGATGGAGGGTTAGGGGACAAAAGTGTGTAGGGGTTTGGCACCACTGGGTGTAAGGAAAGGACAATTCAATTGATAGCACAGAGATCTTGTACCAGCCTGTAAGGGACATCTGCAAGAAGAATGGGGGTGTTGTAAGGGGATTGATGGGGATTAAGAGACTGTCACAATAGTCAAGAAATGATTGGCTGTAATTCCCATAAAGCCTGGTCAAAGATAAGATATAGGGCAGGGTAGGAGTGGTTAGGTTGAGAGGGATAGTAAGTGGTTGTAGGGATAAAGCTGGGGACAAGTGTGAAAGAAAAGGTGTCTTAGACTCTGGCGTGGAGGTGTCCCAGACTCAGGTTGAGTTGAGGAGAAGTGATGGGAGCCATGGTGGAGGCAGGGGTCAGGGAAAGACTCATTAGGGTGGTTGTGTCCCAGGGATGGTCAGAGTAGCTGAAAAGTTGGTTAAGATGTCTTGCCCTTAATGAGAAATGAGACAGGTAGGGATAATTAAGGAGGAGTGTGGGAAAAGATGTTGACTGAATGGACACCAGAGTTGGGGGGGGAGGGGTTAAGGGTCTGGAAACTGCTTTCAATGCCCACAACAGTAGCTGGGTCCAGAAAGACCAGTCCTTGAAAAAAAGAAAGGATGGAATGGGTGGCATCAGTCAGGGAAGGGATGGACTTACCCTCCACCATATGAGTTACCCAAGGTCTGGTGTCTGAGATGGTCCAGGAGCCTCTGAGGCCTTTAGGTAGCTTTAGTCTTCTATAACCAAGCCAAGAAGGTCTGGGAAGGAGGACCCTGAGGTCATGATCTGGAGGCATCAGGGGCAATTGCAAGTGTTGGGCAGTCTGACTTCCAGTGGGGACTGCCACAGGAAGGACATGACTTGGGAGGAATCCTAGGCTGTAGGCATTTCCTAGCCCAGTGACCATTCTGGTGGCATTTGAAGCATGGCCTTGGAAGGATGTTTTTGTTTGGGAGCACCTTTTATCCCTTTGTGGTCAACCCAGTGGCTGACCTTACGGGGTCTCTTACATCAGAGGCCAGCATCTGCTGCTCAAAAATGCACTGCTTCTGAGCACTTTCAGCTCTGTTGTTGAAGACCTTAAAGGCCATGTTCATTAAATACTATTGTGGAATTTGAGAACCATTCTCCAGTTTTTGTAATTTTTTGTGTATGTCTGGGTCTGACTGGGCAATCTTCACAGTAAATTGCCCTTCTGGTTTTCTGTGTCTACTGTTGTGAATCGCCTAAGGGCAGTGACCAGGTGGGCCATAAAATAGGCTAGATTTCCATCTGTGGATTGTGTAGTCTCTGAGTATCAAAATTAACTGCCTTATGGGCTGTCTTATGAAATCCCTCTACTAGGTAGGAGACCATGTGACCTAAACTGGCTATTCTCTAGAGTTCTGCCTGAGAGTTCTAGTTTGGGTCTTCTTGGGGTATAGCTTTGTACCTTCAGGAAGGTCAGGCTGAAGGCTCCTATGGTCATCCTCAACTGTTTTGACTCTTTGGGGTCCTTTGAGATTTTTTGTAAAAATATTACTGAGATTTTTTTTCCAGTACTGGGTATTAAACCCGAAGCTTTTACACTGATCTACATCCCCATTCTTTTTTTAAATTTTTCATTTTGTGACAGGCTGGCCTCAAACTTGTGATCCTCCTGCCTCAACATTCTAAGTTTGCTGGAATTGAAGACAAGTACCACAAACCAGGCCTGAGATTTTTTATAGGAATTACACTGAATTTGTAGGTTGGTTTGGCCAGTAGTAGCATCTTGAACATGGGATGACTTTTCATTATTTGTGCCTTCAACTTCTTTTCATAATGTTTTGTATTTTTCAGTGTACAAACAAGTTCTTAGCCTTCTTGGTTAAATCTATTTCCAAAGATTTTGGTTTTTTATGCTAATGGAATTTTCCAATTTTCATTTTTGGATTATTCATTTTTAGTATATTAATATACAGTTGACGTATATCTGAGTGTTGACTTTGTATCCTTCATCTTGGTTGAGCCCACTTATTCTAACAGATTTGGGAGGAGGTTGAGACAGATCTCACTACATAGTTCAGGCTAGTCTTGAACTCACTATGTGGCCCAGGCTGGCCTTGAACTTTTGGCAGTTCTCCTGCCTCAACTTCCTGAGTGCTGCTATTACAAGTGTGCACCACCACACCTGGGTCTAACACATTTTTTTGTGTGTGGAATAGTTTCCCACAGAAGATCATGGTTTTTAGAACAGAGATAATTTTACTTCTTCCCTAACCAATTTGGATGTTTTTCTTGTCCAGTTGTTACCTAGAACTTCCAATACTGTGACCATGAAATGGGCCAATGTAGTCCAGGCTCTGTGTACAATAAGTGTATATCCAAGAGCAAGTGGCAAGCAGTGACATTTATTGAAGATCATAGGAAGCTGTGCTCAGGGCAAGTCAGTGCTGACAAAACATATTGTTACCAGATTTTGGAGTGCTGGGGTTTCCTTCGGGAGGTGGTTTCTAAGTTTGTCTCATCTCAAAGAAAGAATTGAACAGGACAAGCAAAAATAGTGGCAAAATTTATTTGGAAAAGTAAGAGGGAAGGATAAGGGAGAAACTGGCTCTGCAGAGCAAACTTGGGCCAAATAAAAAGAAGGAAAAAGGTATACCCTGAAAAATACAGGGCAGGCTACTGTTAGGAAGGACATGGTAGCAAGCTCTTTGTGGTGTCTGTGTCTTTTTATCCCATCTCTCTCTCTCCCAGGAACCTGCAAGAACTTCTGTATTTGTGGTCTTGAGAGGTGGTACTGTGTGGATTCTACCTGCCATGCCTCTCTTCCCAACAAGTCTGAGTCATTCCCTATCTCAATGTGGTGCAGACACAAAAAGGTGCCAGGGTGACAAAGTTAAAGCACTGTATACAGGTCACAGCAAACACAAACAACAACAATGTGGGTGATAAATCAGGTTTTTGGAATTAAAGGATATGCCCCTCAGCTCCCCTGGTTCACAGGATGCTGACTCATAGGGATGCTCAACGTGTATACTTGTCCCAGAATTTACTCTGTTCTTAACTATATTTATGATATGTGATAATATTTATGAACCCTTAATGAGGTAGGAGTAAGTTGAAGGTGACCAAGAGGCAGGCTAGGAGACCCAACACACATGTGCTCTTGCTAACGTATCACAGAACTCGTAGGTTTTTGTTACCTTATTTTTTACCTCTCTTAGGACAGTGGAAAGAGGAATGGTCATCGAATGCCATTTAGAATTAAATGGCTGGAAGGGAGTGACTCCCTTAGCTCCATTGTTTTAGTTACTAATGCTATGTTGAGAAAGTGGGTAGCCTTACTTGTTCAAAATCTTAAAGAAATATTTTAGTCTTTTACTATTAAACATGATATTAGCTGTGGATATTCATACATAGGCTTTGTTATATTGGAGTAGTTTCCTTTTATTCCTATTTTATTGAGTGTTTTTGTCATGAAGGACATGGATTTTGTTAAATACTTTTTATATATTAATTGACATGATCATATGAGTTTTTTCTTTGGGTAATGTGATGTATTACATTACCCAAAATAATTGATATTTTTTGTATGTTGAACTATTTCAGGAGTAATTCCATTTGGTCATGGTACCCCTTTTACTGTGTTGCTGAATTCATTTTGTTAGTATTTTATTCAGGACTTTTATATCAACATACATTAAGGATATTGGTTTGTGGTATTTTTGTCCAGTTTTGGTATTAGGATAATGCTGGCCTTGTAGACTGGGTTGGGAAGTGTTCTACTTCTTCAGTTGTTTTGAAAGAATTTGAGGAGAGTTAATAATAATTCTTCTTATAAATGTTTGGTAAAATTCACCAGTGAAGCCATTTGGCCAAGAACTTTCATTTTTTGTGGTTTTAAATTA
>PVJX010037151.1:0-17137 GCA_004027295.1 Dolichotis patagonum | reverse complement strand
GGCTTCTTTTTTCTTCTATGTACACAGCTTCTAAGCTTTCTTGGGGAGGGCTAGGGCTTTGAGCCTGCCTTTTGGTCTTTCCTTTTGTCATTTTTCTGTATTTCCTTACTTTGAGTGGTGTTCCAAAGCTTTCTCTGCTTATGTGGCAAATTACCTGTTACACCCTCAGTTCCTGGAGGGGCAGTGGCTCCCCCACAGGGTCCTGGCTTCCTCACAGGGTCCTAACTCCCCTCTGTGGGCTCCTGGCTCCCTAAGTTGTAAGGCAAATGCTGGGTGTGGCCACCCCAGAGCCTGTGGAATCTCAGGCAGACCAGGCCTCCGTGTCTTTTCCCAGGCAGGTCTCCAGGAGGTTCCCTGCGAGTGAAGGGCCTACAGGTCCCAAAGAGTCAGGCCAGAATGTTGGTTTTTGAAAAGTTCCTGGTCCCAAACAGACCTGGCCAAGATGCCAGTCTCCACAATATTCCCAATCCAAACAGCCCGGGCCACTCTTCGGGTCCGAGAGTTTCAGGTCCCAAAGAGACAGCCTGAGATGCTGCTTTCTGGGAGACTTCCTGGGGGTGAAGGGCGGGGCTACGGGCCCAAACAGACCTGGCCCAGATGCTGATCTCCAGGCAGTTCCTTGCAGATGAAGGGTGTGCCTACCAGCCCCAAAGAGTCCCGCCGAGATGCAGGTCTGTGCAGACTTTGGATCCAAACAGCACAGGCCACTCTATGGGTCCGGGAGTTTCGGGTCCCAAAGAGACCGGAAAAATAGTTATTAACTGAAAATATTGTATGTCGTTATCCTGTGTATGATGCATAGAAAGAAAGTTATTTATGAAGCATAATTTGACAGCTGTGGCTCATGAGTCACTTCGGAGAAATGCAAAGGCAATGACTGGGTCATGTTGGTCACATGTGTGTGTGTGTTCATGTGTGTGTTTTTTGTGGGTGCATGTCTTAAAATATAGGGAACCAAAGACAAGATACTACCCGATTCTACCTTTATTTTAGATGACTAAATAGATTTTTAGAATGTCAGAGATCTGTAAGTAGAAATTTAGGTTTCCAGTTTACATATATTATGTTCTTTTAAGCATAATTTTCAAATGTTAGTTAAATTGGATACCTGTTCCTGTTGGTGTTCATAAATATAGTAGCTAAAGATGTTTAGCTTTCTAATGATGTTAAATAAGTCTTACGGAAATTGAACCATTTGATACTGTTGCTTTTTCCCATTGACCCTATTGTTCACCTTTTTCCTTTAGCACACATGGACGACCTACACATGCACGGCGATTCTGCACTTAGAAATAGCAAGCTCCAGAGGAATGCACCACTTACTAACTTTTGAAATTTTGAATACTAAATTGTTTTTGTTGTTTTTATTTTTAGTACATGTTTGTAGTACATAATGTTTATATTATTTGTGTGGAATTGGTATGTACATAACATGACTTAATTCCTTTTTCGTCCTAATATTCTCCTCCATCCCTCTATATCACAATCCCCTTCTTGTTTGAGAAAGGTGTACTTCTATTTCCTATCTTTTATTTTGCTCTTTATTTATATTTTGGGTTTCTCGTATAAACGAAATCAGGATACATTTAAGCGTATGTGTCTGAATTATTCATTCCACTTAACATTATAGTCTCAAGGTGCATCCATTTTCGTATAAAGTTAATTTTGAGGATTACTTCACATTTAGTAGTACTGCTTATTTTAAATATTATATTCTGTGGACTGATTGAAGCAGGGAGATAGTTAGAGGCAGGACCCTTTTAGATGCACCTCTGAGAGTAAATACACTCGGGGTACCATTAATATTGGTCTAACCTAAAGAGTAAATTGACCAAATTTCTTGGGGCTCAGATTTCTCACTTCATAGTCTATGTTTTGTAAATATAATTGTTTCCAAAAGGAAAATTTTCTTTATACAGTAGTTTTGTTTTACTTTTGTTTTTCCATTCTCTTCAGATAGTCAAAATAATCTGGTTGCCTAAAATCCCCCTCTTTTTGGTTTATAATAAAACACTATATATTTCCTATACCTGTTTCCAGAACTTCTGTTTTCTATCCCTGCATGCTTTCCAGTTCTGTGCTATTTCTGCTTAAAGAGGTTAATTAGAGGTACAGCCTCTCCAGCCAATAAATGTGTGTAGGATCAGTAAATACTCAGGGTCTATATCTGCCACATATTATTTGCTTTAATCTGTGCTGATAGCCTATGTCTCTCTCCTTCTTTCATCTCTCTTTACCTGAAGTAGTAATTTTCATCAATAATGGCTAATAATTGAGGCATTGGGGAAAAAAAGAAACAAAAAATTTATATACCAGTGGGTCCCCCTTCCAAAACAACTAAAATATTCTAGGCAAGTTTAGGTAGGTTCCAGTTTTTGTATAAGTTCCCCAAGTATAGAAACTCCAAAAATTAACTTAATCTAATCTAATCAATATCATTGTTATTAGATGAATTAATTTAACCATTTAAAATTGCATTATATTACTCATAATAATGAACACATAATTTTCCTATCCCAGAAACAAATAGTAATGAAAGACTTTGGCTATATTGAGTGCTTCTTTTGAATTAAAATGATTGAATAGATGATATAAATTCCTAAGTATAAAACATACTGAATTTCTGTCAAGATTCTTGTTTATAATCTGCATGCATGCAAAATAACCATATGATTTGTGTTTTTAATACAACTAAGATATAGCAATAGCTTCCATTTGTAAGACTGTTCTGTGTTCTATCGTGCATCCAGTAATGAAAGTTACTCTGCATTCACATGTATAAATTCATGACTTTTGGAAATAAGTTCAAATATATTCGTTCTTTTGATTCTATAATTTTAAGTTGTGGATTTTGTCCTAAGAAGTAAACCAAAATGCTTACCAGTGTCCACTATATTACTGTGTATAGATAAAAATGCACATAATGCAATGTCTATCAAAAAGGCAAATATAGAAGTTGAAAGAATAATCATATTACAGGTTTAGAAATATCATCATTAATAGTCATGTATTTGTATATTTTAATATTAAAATTCAAGTCATAAAATCAGGATAATTATAATTGATTAATCTCAACTATGTCAAAAAACTTCTTTTCTAAAGAAAAGAAATATTTGTCACTTTTACGTCTGCAGGAGATTGACTAGGCAATTATAGCAGATGCACACCTATAATTTCAGCTATTTGTAAGGTTCAGAAAGGTGGATAAGCAAGTTCAAGGCCAGCTTGGACAACTCAGTGATAAATGATAAATGATAAAATGATAAAAGATAAATGATAAAAGATAAAAAGCACTGGAAATGTACTTTAGTGGTAGAGCACTTTTGAGTTTAATTTCAATCCCCAACAAAACACACACACACACACACACACACACACACACACACACAGAGAGAGAGAGAGAGAGAGAGAGAGAGAGAGAGGGAGAGAGGGAGCAGGAGCGAATGTGTCATGCCATAGTTTTGTTTCTTTCTTTTTATTGTATCTTATTTTTTTTTAGTTTTTTTAAAGGGGTCATAGTTTTGATTTGAGTCTTGTCTTACTTTTTTCTCATTGCTGAGGCAAAATACCTACACCCAAAATTAAGGATGGAAAGGTTTATTTAGCTCACAGTTTGTAGAAGTTTCAATGTATTTGTATATACATTGGCTGGCTGGCTCCAAGGGAGGGTAGCATAGTGAAGGGCCAGAGTTCAATGAGGTAGAAGACAACAAAAGCAACAAGAACACAGGAGGGGAAAGCAATCCCCTGTTCCTTCTTTATCTATTAAGCGGGCCGTCCCTCATCCCCGACCCAGAGTGGGTGTAGCTCTCATGTCATGCCCTCTCTTGCACTTGCTCAGGATGTTTACAAAATGAGGACCCTGGCCCTCTGCTGAATCTCTTAGTTAAACTTTTAAACTTCTCAAGTTGACATAGTGTATCAGCCCTTAAAAATCTGATGAAAGATGGCTGGCGTTCTTGCAAGGCAAAGTTAGGCAACACGTGAAGCTTAGTAGGCTTGGAAAGTTGGAAGATGAAGTAAATATAACTCATGTAGTTCAGTAATGATGCTTATTAGGTGATTTTTCAGGTATGTGGTACATTTCTGCTTTAGAGCTCGTGTGCAAGAACTCTTCAAAGATAATTATGTTTCCTCTACCTGCAGTTACTTCAATAGGTCAGTTCCTGAACATGGTAATAACAAGGGTCATTATTTTTTTACTTTGTAAAGTTTTGTTATTGTTATTTATTTCAATTTGTTTCCTGTTCTTTCCTTTAACAAATATATGAGGCTTTGCCCAAATAATGTGGAAACTGGTCAGATGTCAATGAATAAGATGATATACATAGCGTGAAATACATGCCTCTGAGTTTTTCTTTAAAAGCAAGAGTAATACTAGCTGAGCCTGTCTCCTGAAGACTTTCATGATTATTTATTTAAAAGATTGGGCAGCACAATTGGTATTTTTCAATAGGTAGAATGATACAGTTTTATATATCAGGAGATTTTGATTTAAATGATAGACTATCCAATCCACACAGAATGCTCTGAATTAAGAAGGCCACTGTGTCTCAGTAGAGCTTAAAGGTTTGTGAACATAGCAATACTGGTCCTCGTTTCCTTGTAAATACTTAAGTCTTTCTTGTTTTTTATTATTCTTGAATTTTAGTGGACCTCCTTATGGATTAATATTTAGTATAGTTTCAAATAAATTAGTTTTTAGTAAGCATTTTAATCAGTAGTTTTATAAAAGGAAGAGAAAGGTATGCATTTTCTTGAGGTATAGTCAACTCATTTTAAAGTTAAATTCTAGTGTCAGGTTAAAAAGGCAAAGGGGATTTGGAACCTCTAGATGTCTTCCAGATTTCTAATGAAAAACTCGATCTTGAATAATTTGCAATGAATAATTTTTTCTATTACTGGTCGTAATCCTCTAATTCAGCATGACTTTCAAATATAGATTTTCTATAATTTGCAAAAATAAAAAAGCACTATGCTACTAACAAAGTAAGTTTGGTATATTATTAACTCTATCGTTCATGCACTGCCTTGAAAATATTTTGTTACATGATTCATTCACTTTGCACTTAATCATTCTGTGAATTATGTGACTAACTCTGATAGGCCAACTGTGCCAATGATAAATTTAATTAATAGAGTTTTCTGATGCATTTTATCTTTCCAAGTGCATCATCAAAAATGAGACTTTCATTTTAATCTTAAGGAAATATAGTGTATCTCTTGGCAGCCTACTACTAGAATATATTTTTTACTCACAAGCAGGCAATTTTTGCTTTTTAAAAAATAATATACTTTTCTTAGCGAAGCAACTTTGTTTTCATATCTATAATGGAAAGCAAATAACATGTCTTACTGTAAGCTTACATTCTTTGAAGCCATTACCATAATTGAGGGTATTGAAATGGTAGAAAATACCAGTGTGCAGAAGAATGGCAGAACAGGATGCAGCATATAAGGAAACTGGGTTTGTTGGTGCCCTGATGTTTTCTGGTTCACGTCACTAAGAATAGGGAACACATTTAACAGGTTCATTTTTACTTCCTACTGAATAAAAGCATAGCTGTTCTAAGTCTTTGGCAAAACAAAACAAAACACCAAAAACCCAAGATAGCCAATGAATTCCATCAGTTTACTTAAACAATCACATTAGCGAGGAAGTTAGATAATTGGACTAGTTTTAACTCAACCCATAAGCTGATACGATGGTAACTTCATAAAGAAGTAATATAATCAAGCTAAAAATGATAGAACTCTGTAAATCATGTTGTGTGTTAACTTTTAGATGTTGCTTCATGTCACCATACCAGAACATTGCTATATTAAATTATGTCTTCCAGAATGCATCATATTCATTGCTATATACTTGACATCAAGAGGGGATATATGCTGTATTCATCTATGATTACGTGCAAGTCACATTGCTCGTAATTCTCTCATGCTTTATGTTATGTGAATACAATCACATCTAAATTTGTATTAGTCATAAAAATGGCACACCTAACCAGGTCTATTCTCCATGAATCATCAGAATAATCTTCTTATAAATGTGAATTGGAATATGTTACCTCACAGTGCTCAATGCTTGATTATCACACTGTGGTAAGATTAATTAATGGTCAACTGAGTGAGAATGTCTCACTGAAATGGGTCACTGTGGTTCTGGCCCCGCAGGACCCACCTGAGGATTGTGTTTGAATAGCATAAAAGGAGAAGAGTAGGAAAGGTTGAATGCTGTTGATTTTCCTGAAAAAGCTGCTTTTTGATGGTCTTTCTTAAAAGGAGCTTTGCCTGCTATCTTCCTTTGGGAGAACCTAAAACCTCACCTTCATCTTGGCTGTTATGAAAATTCCTGAGACGTCTGGTGAGATTTTTCACGCTGCAACGCAGACTGTTTAGCTTTCACTGCTGGCCCAGTGCAGATCCATGATAGAGACTTGGTATGAGACACTTCCATAGACTCTAGGGGCTTCTGTCTGGACTCATGGGGGAGACTATCATGGGCTTATGGCTGGACCCTTTGGGTCTCTAGCATGCAGACACATATTGTCACTCATCTCTATCTGACGCTAGTAAGCAGAGATTGAGTTCAAAATTCATAAAGAAGACACAAGTCTATGCATGGTCAGAGCTCTGATTATGGTCTGCTCAGCAGTACCACTCACTTTTCTGTTTTCCTTGTTAAGACTTCAAATTTACAAGTCAGATAGTCTGTTTTTCATGTTTCCTTCCACTTCAATCCACCTGCCTACCTACCCCTCATCATCTTTAAGTTTTATACATGATGGTGTTAAGAAATCTTTCTATCCACCAAAATAGAATAAATTCTGCTATATATTTGCATATTCATTTCTATTTCTCTTTTGATAACAGTTAATCACATTTTTAATGATTTATTCAGTTTTTCCACTTTGCTTTTTAGATCTATGCTGACAGGGTCATGTATTTTTGCCCATTAATCTATCACTTTTGCAATTTTTTATTACTAAGTATGCAATAGTTGTAGATCAGATTTTATAAGGAAATCACATACTGATCAAAAAGAAAATTAGGTATAGATATTAATTTATTTGGCCATCAAAATACTTTGTTCCACACATTTATCTTTAGTATGTCTATTTGATACCAAGCTACAGTGTTTCACTCATTCAATGAGAAATAATTTCATACCTCAAGAAGAAGTGATACCTTTTCCTTTATTCTGTGCAGATAAAACTGATTCATTCATTTGCAAGTAAACTCATTCATTCATTCATTCATGCATCTACTTAACATTTTTGATCAACAAACACCAAAAGTCAGACATTGGAAGTGGAGGCTTATCCATGTTAGTGCATAGTGAGTCTTATTTTTACATAGCTTGTTGTACAGAGATGAGTGAAAAATAATTGCTATATATTTTATAATATCTCTAATAAAGGCAAGTATGGGAGGTCTTTCATTTACCATTAGTTGTTCTAGCATTGTGGGGACATAGAGCTTATTTTTCCTTGAAGCTTATTTTTTGAACTCATTCTATTGACAGGATAGGTACAGAATCATAAAAAATTGAAGAAAGATATCCTGAGATAACACAGTACGCTAGATTTACTTGCCTCATCGTAACCCCATCAAATTCATATCATGCTTAACAACTCTCCTCATCATTTGACTTTCTTTCCACCCCTTAATATTAGGAATATTATTCTCTATCATATACCCAGTTTCATATAGAGTAAGTTTATCTCATGCTAGGAGAACTGTATATGGTAGAGACACAATATTTAAACGTCCACATGAGTGTGTATAGATATACCAGAAAACTCACTAAATTTTTATCTAACTTGCATTGTAAAAGTAAACATTATTTTCAACAACATACAAATTCTTAACAAATTATATCCTCAGTGAAAATTAATATAATTACAAAGCTTTAACATTATTTAAAGTAGAAACTTCAAATGGTTTACATGGTTTTACTTTGAAGAGATAATATTTCCTGGGGTATTCTGGAAACATTGGTTTATTTACTGACAGAGTGTTTCCCATGATGAGTTTCTGAGATCTTAACCAAACCTCACATCGACTTGCCTTTTTGCCTACAACTAAACATTGAGTTGACATCTTCACTGAATACATAGTAATGCTGAGATGATCTCTTTAGGGATTACGGCTAATTTAGAAGCCATTAGAATGTACACATAATTTACAGTGTTCAGTTAAATGTGCAGTTTCATGAATGAGTCTACTGTGAATCATCTGTTGTGCCGTTCCAGTTACCCAGCTCAGTCTGCTTTTCTCGGGTCTATGCAAATTTCTGTAAGAGTGACACAAGTCTTACTACCCCTCTATTTACTCTCTTTTGTAGGAGATATCTATATTTATATCTTTCTCTTTATATGTATCATCTCTATATCTATCTATATATTGTGTAGGTGTATATATTCGCAAAAATAAAAGTACTTAGGGGTCAGTCTTCTTCTGGGCTTTTTAGATATATATGCTTGAAAGTTTAATACAAGTCGCTGATAAGATAATAACTGTGAATTTGTCTTTTCATTTGAAAATATACAGGTGAAATCCTTAATATACTCATCTGGACAATAATAATACATGGTATCTGGGTACTCATATGAGTGCACATTTTGCATGACAGGTGCTATAGTTTGGATATAATTTGAGTATTCTCCCAAGGGTCCATGTGTTATACCCTTGATTCTCAAGTCAGGCTATTGGGAATGGTGGAAACTTTAAGAGAAGCCTTGAGGGAACTCCTTGGGTTATAGATGATGTGCCTTTGAGAAAGATTAAAGTAGTCACTCAGTGCCTTGGCAGTTGTCACAAGAACATCGATACAAAGCGAGAAGTCCCTCCCTCTCTCTCTGACTTCCTTTGACCTTATGAAGAGTCCTTCTGCGGTACATATTCTCTTGTCATAATGTGACACCTCTGCCATTACGCCCTCACAAGAGGCTGAGCCAATGGGGTTACCTGATGTTAGACTTTGAGCCTCCAAATGGTGAGGTAATAAACCTCTTTTCTTCATAAGTAGCCTGCCTTAGGTATTTCATTCTAATGCAAGATTAAAAATCATCCTTAAATTTTCCCTATCCCTCCTCTCTACTTTTTCTAGTTTGCATTAGAAATATTATTTATACTGTGAATGGTATACATTTATTAGTTTTCATTATTCAATGACTTTTCATTATCTCATATTTTATTCTTGAAGCAAATATACACTAGTGCAAGAATGTTTCAACTCCCATGCTTTGAAATCTGTGTCACTTATATTGTTTTCTTCTGATCTGCTTTGCTCTGTTTTGTTATGGTTTGTTTTACCCTCTTAAAAAAAATAAACATTTTCCATTATTTGACTAAAAAAAATAAAAATGTTTCAATTAGTTTGTCAAACACTGGCAATCTGTGAATCAAGAAATATACGAATGCTGGTTTATTTTCTAATGCAAGAAACAAACCTCCACATAGGAATTGCAAATTGAGATAAGCACATAGGATGGAGTAGATATGCTTTGAAAAGAATTAAAGCCATCTATTGGATAATTTGGAAAAGTTTCTTGAAGTGAGGATATTTAAATTAAAAATTAGAAGATCAGAAGCAATAAACTAAGTGGAGAGTAAAGGTGTAAGTTTTTGGTTATGAAAATAGCATGTACAATGGTCCTGAATTGGGATTTTTTTTTTCCACAGTCCTGGGACTGGACTCAACTTACATCAGCAACTCTGTTATTTATTATGAGACAGGTTGTCACTAAGTTGATCAGTTGGTACTCAAACTTGTGATCTTCTAGCTTTGCTTTAACCAATACTGGGATCGTAGGTATGCACTACCATGCGTGGTTGATAACTCCTTCTTAAATATTAAATGAACTGGAAGAAGAGTGGAGTGTCTATCAAAAATAGCAAATATTTGAAGTGAAAATGCAGAAATAGGTTAAATGAAGTCATACAGGTTTTTTTGTATTTTAAAACAAAAAGGAACAAAAATGATGATACGGACTTTCAGAACGACATAATAGAAGATTAACAATGGTTAATGTATTGCCTGCTGTTATCTTCAAAGTAGTTGCTCAGATTAAAAACTATAGGCATGAAAAATGATCAAAGAACAAAAGCACAAATCATTCTTTTTGATGAACTAACAGATTAGTAGTATAATTATCCATTTATATAGCATAATTATTATCTATTTATATAACATAATTATCTATTTATATAGCATAATTATGTATTTATACAGTATAATTATATATATATATATAATCTTTTTCTTTCTTTTCTCCTTTCCTTCATCACAGTTATTCTTATCTTTTGAGCAGTTTCTTTCCCTTTCACTTGCAAAACATCTGTTGTATATTTTGGATCCTATTTACTTTTTCAGTTTTTTATACTAGGAAGACAACATGATGTTTACACATGTGAGTCTGGTGTATTTCACTTATGAGTATTGTCTCAAGTTGCATATGTCCTGATATTATTCTCGCCCAGTAATAAAACTATCAAATGGCCTTGTCTTTTTGAGCACTTCTCAGTGGTAACAAATCTTGGATTTTTCTTTTTGATGACCTTGATAGTTTTGAGGGTTGCTGATCAAGTATTTGTAAAATGTTCTTTAAGTAGGATATTTTTTCCACAATTAGACTTGGGATGTTTATTGCTGATGAAAAGATAAAGACATTTGACATTTTGACATTTTCATTATATCAAATCAAGACTTCCCCTACCAACAAGTTGTATCATTGTTGATTTTTTCAAGTTTTCACACTCTAAAGTTGTTTTTTCCTCTTCCACTTTTGCTTACTGTTCTCTTTGAAGTCATTTACTACAATGTACAGTTAAGGAATGGGAAATAATTTTTTCAAACAGTTTCTTTGATATCAATGAATTTCTCATTTGGGCAAATATCATTCTTATTAGGAAAAAATCCACAAAATTCTTATATTATTTATGATGCTTTCATTTTATAAAATAATTTTATTTTTAATGACAACTATTTTAGGGCCGCAGTGCTGTTTTCATTCATGTATACATTGAAGTGTTCAAATCAGGTCAATTAGTATATCCATCACCTTAAATAGTTATCAGTTCTTTGGGAAGTGAATATTTAAAGTCTTCTAACTATTTAAAAATATACAATGCATTGTTCTTATTGTAGTGACCCTGAGGTTTGGTAGCTCAGCAGAATTTATCCCTAGTAACTGTAGCATTATGCTTATTGAGCAGTTTCCCTGCTCCTGCTCTCTGCTCTTCCTGCCTCTGGCAACCAGGATCCACTGTCACCCTCTGTGACAGCAGCAACTTTAGGCTCCATCTGAAACCACTCTGTGTTTGTATGTGACATTTTGACTTAATTTTAAATCAAATTCATTACATTTTCAGGGTTTTTTTTTTCAGTCCTGTTGTGCATGAAAAAGACTCAAGATCCAATTTCTAATTTGATATCCATTAACATATTTCCAGAAATCATCTTTTGATTGTGTAGCTTGTACAAGGACCACACTCTGAGAAATTTAGGATTTTAAAATAAAAGTTAATTTTAGAAAAGTTGTTACGGTGTATGAAAGAATGCAAAGCTGAAGAGGTTTCGACGGGAGCTATGAGGCAGGGATGGTGTGCAGACTCTCGTGAGGAAAACAGCGAAGAACTGGGGCATGTTGAAGACAGTCACACTGGTCAAACATTTTTTAACGTATGAACCTAGGGAAAGATAAGGGTAGCTCTTACGTCACTGTTTGACTTCTGAACCTGACCGTTGTGTTCAAATGTCATTTCTTCCTGTGCAGCCAGCAGCCATTTTAAAAAGCCAGACACACTCAGAAGAGTACAACTAACTCTTTAGTAAATTTAAGGGGGATTTCATATGATAAATTTTGAAACCCAAATAGTGAATTGATTGAAAAAAAAAATGGAATGGAAGCAGGGACGGACATTCGATAAGAAGGAACAGCGTGGTGACGCGGACAGTGTAAAAATCTACCACATATCTGTGGAACAGTGATTGCACTGAGCATGACAGGAAATGTTGGCAGTAGGAACGTGGCCAGATAGGAAGCTGGAGAAGCTGACTGTGATTAAAGAATTTTTACAATACAATATCATAGGTTAGAAAAAGTAGAACATCTATACTATTACAGACACGTGAAGACTTTTTGCTATGTATAAGAATGGCTCTGAATTAAGCTTTTCAAAAGTGAGTTACATTATTCAGGGAAGTATACTTGAGTGTTAAGCACTGATCCTGCTCTTTTTTTTTTTTAACTGTGCTTGGGTGGGCTAAATAAGCTAAAACATCTCTGTAACAGATTTCAATTAAAGAAAAAAACCCTAAAATTCAACTAGCAAATATTTGCTGAGTAAACAATAGATATTATATATTTGATTTTATGGCTGAGCCTAATTATTTTTACCTAAAATTATTCCAAACTTATAAATATTGACTAAGGCAATAGAATGTTTAAGATAATAAATTGTTGTGATCAAAGATATAGCTCAGCAACACAGTGCCTGCCTGGCAAGCTCAAGGTACTGAGTTCGATTTTCGGTAACAAATAAAAAGCAAAGCAAAGCAAAGCAAAGAAAAGAAAAGAAAAGAAAAGAAATTCTTAAATTCTGTAGTGACCCTCGATTCTGGAAATAAGATATTTTAAGTGCATTAGCATCTATGTAATTTAGTTATGAAAAGACACCATTGTATTCTGTCTGCTAACTTGTGCATCTTAAACTTCTGAAATATCATTTTTTGATCAGAGAGAAAAAAATAATTTAAATCAATGAAAGAACAAAGAGAAATTTATTTATAAGATATTTTAAAGTTGCATCTATTTTTAGAAAACTTTGTTAAATCCTAACCCCAACTGTTGGGCAAATATATGGTGTTCCTCTAGCTAACTGCCAAGTATGCAGATTCAGTCTGTTGAGACAGCACAGAACTCTGACCACTTGGTATTTTTGTTTTCCTTTCTAACGTTTGCAATGTCTTTTCTATTTTAAAATTTTGAGTATTATTTTGCTAAGTTTAAAGATAGTATGTTCCTATTTTAAAACAAAGCTAGTAGTCTCTTTTTCCCTTTTTTGGACTAAAACTGCAAATACCAAACTTAATTCAGACATATCCACAATGAACATTCTTAATACTATAGGAGTCAGTGAAATGAAGAGATATGATTCCCATGAGTGCTACACAGAAACAGAAATTTTATATTTGGCAGTACACTTTTGGTAAAGTTTAAGACATTTATATAAAGAGGAGAGTATACACATAAATGTCATGGACTGAAAAAATTTTAGCACCTTCTGTGGACAATAAATTGAACTCAGTTTAACAGCCTGTGTTAGGATAAAGTTAACATATGTTAGATAGAGATAAAGGTCTCTGAAAGTAAATCTTGTTATAACAAATAGAACTTTTAAGGGTACACAGATTATGAATACATTTAAGATCTTGCACTTAGATGACACTTTTTGTTCAGTTTTATATTTTTGATTTTTAAATTTTTGTGGTTATTTTTGATGATTCCATTGGAATGAAGCAGTTTTTTCCCCTAGAATTTATCTGAAAATTAGGCCATTTATTTCAAGGAAACGGAAGCTATCATGAGATCACACATAGGTAAAACCCTTGCCAGTAAGATGCATTTCAATATTTCTGGCCTAAATAAACCATCCTAAAACTCCATTACACAATTATTAATAGGACCATACTTCACCTTAGTAAAAAAGTGGATAAGTTAAAGAGATTTCAGTACACCTTTGAACATTGCTACCTTTTTGAAAGTCTTTTCTTTAATGTTCATGAAATCTCTCATTTCTCTTTTTATCAACTTAATATTTCTTTTAGTCTCTTCTGTAGTATTGCCTCTTTGGCTGCTGTTTGTATTACTAGAACCAGGAACAACTTCTAGAAAGTACAACTTCTCTCCTCTCCTCTTCTGTCCTCTCCTCTCCTCTCCTTTCCTCTCCTCTCGTCTCCTCTCCTCTCGTCTCCTCTCCTTTCCTCTTCTATTCTCTTCTCTTTGCCTTTTGTTTTCTTTCTTTTTCCTGCTTTCTTTTGATATAGGATGCGCTATGATAACCTGGCAAAAATGTGTAACTATCTTTAAATTATACATTAAATATGAATCAATTTTTTCTGAAGCATGAATCTTGTTCTTACTTGGATCACATGACTACACACAGAAAAGGTGTTAATATGTTGGCCTGTAGCCTACTTGCAGTTTGCTGAGCTCTTTTTGTCTTTCATTGTATATGGGAAATTTGGGAGTCATTATTTCTATGCATATACTTTCTGTCCGTAATTGTTTTGTGGAAGTCCCACTGTGCACATGTTGACATTCTGACAGTGTCCAACAGATCTCTGTTTTTCAGTCTTTTTCTCTTTTTCTGAACCAGCTCACCAATGCTTTTATGTTCTGGCACAAATGTGCTTTGTAGTCCTCTTAGTGAATTTTGATTTTAGTTATTATACTTTTCAGTTGCAGAATTTCTAAATAGTCTTATTATTTGTCCTTAATGTTAGTCTCAATTTCATGAGGCATTTTTCTTGTTTTTTCCTTTAATGGTTAAGCACACTTTCCTTTAATCCCTTCAGCATATTTTTAGTGAAGTCTAGTAAATCCAGCATATGAATTTATTAGAATAATTTCTATTCTGTGACCCATACTGTGGTATTTCTTTGTAAGTGTCATCATTATTTATTAGAAACTGGGCATTTAAATAAATATATTTGACAGCTATGAAAATGAGTCTCCTGATAGCTAGGATATTTTTTGTTTCTTTGTTTTGCCTTGTTGGCTATTTTGTTGTTGTTACTGTTACTATTTATTTTCTTAGTGACTTTGTTTTAGATACTAAAATCTATATTCTTTGTTATCTGTAGCTGCTAAAGTAAGTGGTAGTTCAATGGTAACTAATGCTTGGATACAGAGTTTGTTAAATTCATTAAGGCCCTATTCTCCCAACAGGTGTACTTTCTGTTCCTTCCTGTCTGTGTGAGTCTTGCTTTAACATACCTCCTACTCTGTAGCAGTTTTCAACTCTCCCTCAGTCTGTGTTTGCAGCTCATGTTGTAGCCTCATGGTCAATCATAAGTGAAAAATTAGGAACTTCTAAAATTTTTACTGTTTGTCATACAGAACTGCACAAGCAAATGACCTTCCAGACCCTTGTAAAACATTGGAACTTTAAAAAAAGCTATGACCTATAATCCTAGCACTTGGGAGGCTGAGGCAGGAGGATTGCCAAGAGTTGGAGGCAAGCCTGGGCTCCATAGTGGGATGCTGTGTCTGAATTACTTTTCTCTCTTTGTTGAGATAAGATCCTTGACATCCAAAGTGAAGCAAGGGAAGGTTTATTTCCTACAGTTTAGAGGTTTCAGTCCATACTCAGCTGGTCCAAGGCAGGATGGTGTGGCAAAAGAGCAAAAACATGCCTTTTTCCCACCCTTACACTGTGTGTTGGCTCCACCCCTGGGTGGGTGCAACACTCACACCATCAATCCCAGGGCCAGACAACAGACCAATCATGAATACTAGACTCAGCCGTGTCCATGATTGCATAAGGCTTGAGGGGTGCATCTGAACACAAACCATAGCACCCTGTCTCCAAAACAAAACAAAAAATAATGAACAAAACAATAACAACAAAATTCTGCTATGGGTATGTTACTCCCTGTTTTTTGTTATGTTTTAATATTTTTTTGTCTGCCTGGTTGTTTGCTCCAGTTCATATCACTAGAAATTTAAATGATCATTACTAATTTTCTTTTTTGGCAACATACTCTGATGACAACTCTTTCCTCAGTGAATGGACTGTGAGTCAAGTCAGATAATGGCAAACTTTGTGAATTGTTCTTTTAGATTTATGGTAAAATAGTAACTCTGGGGAATTGCTGCTGATGTGTGTGTGTGTGTCTGTGTGTGTGTGTTTGTGTGGCCCCAAATCTCTCTGGCCTTCTCCAGGGAATGCTAGATTGCCATTTTAACAGCTATGGTTTCTTCAAGGCTGTTGGTTTTCAAGAGTGTTGGAGCTGGATATAGAAATAGGACATTTTAAAATGTGCAAATATTATTGTGTTAAGAGAGTTGAATGATTTTCATGACAGTTATTCTTCAAATAGTTTCATTCATATCTACACTTTTGAAAAAGTTCATTTTTGTTAGCATTTTCATTGCTTTTTAGACCTGAATCTTTGGACAGCTTTATGCTATCATTCTGATTTTTTTAAACCTTCTTGTATATTAAGAGCTTTTTGAATATTATAGATATATGTTATTTATCTGATGTGTCCTTTACAAATATCTTCTCATCTGTGATTTGTGTTTTCATATTTGGCTATGTCCTTTGAAGAGTAAAAGTTATTAAAGGTGGTGACATCTAATACATCAATTTATTAAATATATTGTATTTTACGTGTTCAAAATACAAATTATTTGCATAATCAAAGTCATGAAGTTTTCTTTTGTTTTCATCTAAGAGATTTAGTTTTCTTTTTTTTAAATTTAGGACTGTGGGCCCAGGAAGTCTCCCAGAAAGCAGCATCTCAGGCTGTCTCTTTGGGACCTGAAACTCCCGGACCTTAGAGTGACCTGAGCTGTTTGGATCCAAAGTCTGCACAGACCTGCATCTCGGCCTGTCTCTTTGGGACCCAAAACTCTCAGACCCGCAGAGTGGACTGGGCTGTTTGGATTGGGAATATTGTGGAGACTGGCATCTTGGCCAGGTCTGTTTGGGATCGGGGACTTTTCAGAAACCAACATTCTGGCCTGACTCTTTGGGACCTGTAGGCCCTTCACATGCAGGGAACCTCCTGGAGACCTGCCTGGGACAAGGCAAGGAGGCCTGGCCTGCCTGAGATCCCACAGGCTCCGGGGTGGCCACACCCAGCAATCACCTTACAACTTAGGGAGCCAGGAGCCCACAGAGCGGAGTTAGGACCCTGTGAGTAAGCCAGGAGCCTGTGGGGGAGCCACTGCCCCTCCAGGAACAGAGGGTGTAACAGGTAATTTGCCACATAAGCAGAGAAAGCTTTGGAACACCGCTCAAAGTAAGGAAATACAGAAAAATGACAAAAGGCAAGACCAAAAGGCAGGCTCAAAGCCCTAGCCCTCCCCAAGAAAGCTTAGAAGCTGTGTACATAGAAGAA
>PVJX010037150.1:0-17146 GCA_004027295.1 Dolichotis patagonum | reverse complement strand
TCAAGCAGTTTTGCCAGCTTTCTATGGAGTCTTTAGTTTCCTGATAATCTCTTTGAATCTGCTTCATGAATTCTAGGTTTTTTCTGAATTCTTCATTAAATTTTTCTCTCCATTTTTGTTCCTCCATTTTTCTGTCTGTGTCTTCTTGAGAGGTGCCCAGCCCTTCTTTTATTAATCTACTTATCTCTTGTTTAATTTGAATTAATATTTCAGTTTTGGTCCTGCTTACGAGGTCCTGAAGATATCTCTTTATGTCCGCTAACACTGTGTTTGATGTTGCCTGTTTGCTGCCCTCAATCTCTTTTGTATTTACCTCTCCTGGATCAATGTTCTCAGGGTTGGGGGTTGGGAGTTGTTTCTTATTTCTCCCTTTCGTCATGTTTTTGGTTCCTTCCATATAAGTGTACAGTGTAATGCCCAGACCCTTTTCTTATTGTTTAAGGCTCCTCTAGAGGGCGCAGGCTAGGAGCTTTAGCCCTCTTCAATAGGTTATCCGAGATTAGAGCTCACCCACGGGCAGTGTATGCTAGCTCCTCCCTTCGGGGCCAGTCAACCTTTGCAGGCCTTCACTGCATCAGTGTGCACTGATCTCAGGTAAGTAATACTGAAGCGACTCACTGGGTCCCCGCCAGGGGCGCGGCCTAGTCCAAGCAGATTCCACCAATCTGCTGGGCGAGGGGAGCAGCCAGCTGAAGCCACTTCCTTATGGAGTTAGGGCTGTTCTGCCCAAATCCAACATGTCTTCCAGTCGGTTTCCCCTTTCCCGTGGGAGGGTCTTATTCCCATCACTCACCGTGTGTTGATGCCGATCCCCCGTGACCTGCAGGGCTCCCGGAACTCTGACTTCAGCTCGGCTGCGGTGGGAACTCACGGTGCCTCTGGGTGGGTCGAGTGCAGGGCCGGTCCGGTTGAGCTTCACGCAGGGCTGTTCAGCTCTGTGCTCCGGTGGCTCAAGCCAGTCGCTTTGGTGTGGATCGCTTGTTCAGGTCAGGCAGGAATTTAGGCGGCTCAAGGAGGGCGCCGTGCTCGCTGATCTTAGCTGATCTAATTGTATAGTCCCAGGACCTCATATTCGAGTGGTTTTTCACTACTTTAGTTTTTTCCTGGGTTGTGAGAGTCCATCTCTATCTGTTTGGGTCTTTCCAGGGTGTTTTATTCTGGCATTTGAGCTGTCTCTGTCAGAGAGGGTCTCTCTCCTGCTACCTACCAGTCCGCCATCTTGTCTTCCTCCTCCACATTGGTTATTTCTGCTGGATTTTCTTTCAATAGAATTTTTAACCTCCTGGATTTCTGTTCAAGCCTGTTTTATGGAATCTACCTCTTTTCTATGTCAGGCATTCATAATTTCCATGTTTTTCCTTAGCTCTTTTTTTTTTTTTAAATCTGTATTTAAATTCACCAGCCATTTCCTTCATCATGGTTATTGTCTTTGTTACTTTTCTCTCCTTGCTGAGACAAAATACCTGACACCCAAAATTACGGAAGGAAAGGTTATTTAGCTTACAGTTTGTATAGGTTTCAGTTCATAATCAGCTGGCTCCAAGGCAAGGTGGCATTGTAGATGAGCAATGCTTCAATGTGGCCCAAGACAGCAAGAGCGAAAGAGAAAGAGAGAGAGGGAGAGCAAACCCCTTCTCCCTTATATGGTAAGCGGGCTGTCCCTGCCCCCCCAGGGTGGGTGTAGCAGTCGCAAAATCTCCCTTACCTGCCTCTGGCACAGACTCAAGATGTTTACAAAATGAGGACCCTGGCCCTCTACGGAGTCACTTAGTTAGACTTCTCACTTAGTTAAACTTCTCTCAATGACACAACATTTTAGAGCGGTAAGGGTATATCTTCCATATTCCAGGATGAGAAGCTGCTGAGTTATTAAAACTTCTAGGCTTCTCAGCCTGTTATCTCCTTACTTATTTCTGTTTTGGCTTCATCAAGAGCCTTATTTATCTGTTTTGTTACTTCCACTACTACCATTTCAGAAAGTTCAGCTGGATGGCTTTTGATTTCTCTACCTCAGTGCCTCCTGGATTTATTTGCCTAGGGCAAGTTGTGGGTGTTGGGTTGCATCTGACTTTTGTGTTTTCTGATTGTCTTATTTTTGTTACCTTTTTGTTGCTGTTGTTTCCCTGCACTGAGGCTTATGGTAGGTAACTTTAATACTAGTATTAAGACCTCTTCAGGAAATGACTGCTTTTCAGAGATGTCTCCTAAGCATCGTTGGCTTTTATCCTTTGAATCTGACCCAGTATCCTGTCTCTTCTGTTTATTAGGGATGAAAGATTTCAGCTTGTGTGAACTAGCACCCAGTTCTTTAGTGCTGGACTGTAGTATTATTTATGACTCCCAAAAAATGTAGATGTTGGCATGTAAGAACATCAGTTGATCATAACCTTGACTAAAATACAATGATCACTAATAACAGTAGCATCAAACAGACTGGAAAATGACAAATTGAGATAACTAATTTTTCACCCTTAACCATAGGTACAAGATTTATAGTCATAACAAAATGTAAGGCAGTTCAGGAAATTAAATACAGTAAATGCTGAGTAGATAGATTTTACCCTAAGAGTACAAATTATAAATGGAAGAAGAGGAAAACGTACAGAAGTGAAAGAAGAAAAAGAAGTTAGAATCAAGACTGAAGGACAAAGGACGGTTACCCAAGCCATTGGAAACTGGTGAAGAAAACAACAGGGAAGGAAAGAAGGAAAAACCAAAAATAAGAACAAAACTAAAAACTGTTCACATACACAAAAATCATAGACTAACACACACACACACACACACACACACACCCCAAATAGAAACCAACAACAAAAAAAGAAAAGTTCTACTGTGATTTCAAGCCTATAGCTGTCTTCTGATGTCTAGAGTTTGGTGGGAGTGTCCAGTTTAAGGTATGAGTCTGCTCTCACTGATAGAGGAGGACCTCAGAGCCCTTATCCTTTGCTAGATAACTACCTGCAGGACAGCAGTAGGATTAGGGCACTTTAAAATCCACAGAAATTTAGGCTAAACCTGGCTTCTGGCTGTGGGGGTGGTATTTGCATTGTTCATTTTACAACACTGGCTATCACTGGCCGGCCTCACCACAGTTTCCTAACTGTGAATGTCTCCTACGGTTGTTCCTCACCTAGTGACTAAAGGGGGTTAAGACTGGAAGACCTGAGATGAAGCCAGTCTGCGGCTCCTGTGAGTCCCAGGTTCAGTGGACCACTCTCTAGAATGGCATGTGACTATGTATTCTCTCCAGGGAGTGTAGAAGTCACTAGGACTGGAGTCACTGACCAGCTGCTGCAGCACTTAGCATCCCCCAGTGTGTTTCTTCCTGAAGGTTTGGAGTGGCCTGCTTTCACTGTAGTCTCCTTGTCTCACAAACCAGGAGCAGGAAACAAGTACAGATTGCCCCTTCCTATTTCAGAGTTTGGTCTATGTCTTTAATTTTTCTGTAGGTTCCACTCGGGTCACAGATATCCACCTCTCTCCTTTTTGTTCCCGTCGTCGTTATTTTCCAATTTGGATTCTGAATGTTAGGCTGGTTTGTTACTGCCTGCTGCTCTGCTGTCTTCCAGGAAGCATAGCTCGTAAAAGCATCCATGAGCGTAACTTACAGATTTTCTTTAGGAAACCTACAAAGACCATCACACTAAAAGAAGCCTAAAGCTATAACTCTCTACCCTATTGTAATACCTATTTTTGAAATGATTTTTAAAATGTTTTGGTCAGTCATAATTGTATAAAGTTGAGTACAGTGATATTTTGATATATGTTAGTAATATGGCATGATCAAATCAAGGTAATCACATTCGTTACTCTGTTCATCATTTTGTTGTTGAGATTTGAAATTTACTCTTATTTAATGTATGGAGTGCTTTGTCCTTGACCATGTTCACCCTGATTGTACAATAGATATTCAAACCCATTCCTCCTGTCTTATCTAAAACTCCTTTTTCTTTATTAAGCAATTCCAGTCCCTTTCTTTCCAATGTTTCTTCCTGATTCTTGTGCCTACAATTCTTTGTTCCTCTGTATGTTCAATCTTACTTGGTTCTACATAATGAGATTATGTGGCATTTATCTTTTTGTGCTTGCTTATTTAATTTAGTGTCTTGTTATGAATTAAAAATTGATGATCAACTTAATGCCACCTGAATTAAATCAGCATGGTGCTGAGCATAGATGTTCCACCTGAGGAAAGTTGCCAGCGTAAATAGATGTGGAGAAGGAGAAGCTAGGTGGTGTGGATTCTCCTCCTGTTGCCATTTGAGCCCTTGGTTCTCCAGGAGGAGTTCATTGTAACTAGCTTCCACAGTGTGAGTTTGACTGTTGTCATCAGAGGAGCTCAGGACCTTGTTAGTGAGAGTGGCTGTGGTTCACTTTGGGGAAGCTCTGGTCCTTACATCAAGCATCGCTTCCTGGCTCTGGAGGATAAGACGTGTGCCGTTTAATCTCTAGGACAAACTCATCACGCTGGCTTCCTGGCATGTACTCGACAGTTCTTATCTGAGGAGCTCGGGGCCTCTGTGTTGCTGAGGATGGCTGTGGTACTTTTCAGGACAGCCCTGGTCTTTGTTTTGAGCATGACTTCTCGGCTCCAGTGTAGAACCCTCAACCTATGAGCACAACTCCTTCAGCCCACTGGCATAGACTTTCTAGCTTCCAACACTGACTTTTGGGCCTTCTCAGCACAGATCCATAAGAGAGATTGGCATGTGTCCTTCTCGTAGGCTCTAGACCTCTGGTTGGACTTGTGGGAGGCATTGTCATGGGCTCTAGGTCTTCATCTGGACTCATTTAGGACAATGCTGTGGGATTCAGGCCCTTGGCTGAATATTCTATGTGTTTAGTGTTGTAGGTAGATTTCCTGCACTTTCTTGTATTAACTCTGGATGACCATCATAAAACAATATTATAAATACTGTGTCCTGATTCTAACTATTCTCTGTACAACCACTGACTACAACATGTCATGTCCTCCAAATTCATCCCTGTTGCCACAAATGATATAATTTCTCCCTTTTAAAAGTTTCAGTCCTGCCTGCTTTTTAAGGTGTTCCATTGTGCGTGTGTACCACACTTCCTTTTTCCATTCATTCATGGATGGATGCTTAAGTTGTTTCTACATTTTGGCTATTATGAAAAATGCTGCAAGCAGTTTATTGATTATTGACTCATTGATTTCAGTTCTTTAATATATACAGAACTGACATTACTAGATCATATGGTAGTTCTACTTTTAGTTTTTTCCAGAAACTGTTTTCCAAAATGGAGTGTTACATTGAATTACCCCCAGTGTTACATGAGAAAAAGTCCATTTCCTGTGCATCCTCTCCACTGCATCTCTTTCGTCTTTTTTATACAAATCATTCTCTCAGTTGTGAGATAACATCATTGTGGTGTTCACTTTCATTTCTGTTAATTAACAATGGTAAGCACAAAGTCTTTTTTTTGAAAATAGCAAACCTTAGACTAAAAAAAGACATCAAATGGAAAAGGCAGCATTGCAGCCAACACAAGAATATAAAGAATAATAAGGTTATGAAAAATTATAAACTAGCAAGTTGAACAACCTAGAAGAAATGGGTAAATTTTTGGACACATAAAACCTAACAAAATGTAATACAGAAGAAAACAGAAAATCTGAGCAGACAATGACAAGACTTGAATCAGTAATAAAAAATGTCCTGTTAAAGAAACATCCAGAACCTGGTAACTTTATTGCTGAATTCTAGTAAACATGTAGAAGTACTGCCAATTTTTTTCTAACTTCTGAATATATTGAAGACTTCTAAACTCATTCTACATGGCCATATTACCCTGACACCAAAACCAAATAAAGACAGAAAAAAAAAAAAAAAAACCTACTACATACCAATTCTCTCTATAGAAAATAGATGCAAAAGTTCTGAACAAAATACTTGTCAAATGAATTTAACAGCGTTAGTCATACTCGAATGAGATTTATCCCTGAGGTATAAGGATAGTTTTAACATAAGCAAATCAATAAACATGAAATTAATACATCAAATTGATAGAATGAAGGACAAATCCATATGATTATTTCAGCTTCAGGTTTTGTTTTCTTTTTTTTTGGTACCGGATATCAAACTCACAACCTCGTGCTTTGCAAGGTAAGCACTTATGCTGCTGAGCTAAATCCCCGGCCCCCTGTATGATTATTTCAGTAGATGCCCAAAAAGCATTTAACAAAATTCAGCCCTTCATGATAAAAACTCCCAATAAGTAAGTGTAAAAGTGTTACAGTGCAACATAATAAGAGCCAGTTCTGAGAAACCCACCAAACAGGAAAAAGTTAAGACCTTTTCCTCCAAGATCAGGAACAGTACAGGGATTCCTACTTTTGCCTCTTTAACACAGTACTGGAAGTCCTAGTCAGGGCAGTTAGGCATAATAAAAGACATCTAAAATGGAAAAAAGTTAAATTACCCCTTTGCTCTGTGGACAGTCAACACAAATAACAAAAGCTTTATTTTCTTCCATTTCTTTCATTTTCCTTTTCCTTCTTCCTTATTCACCTGGTGAAACTCTTTATGTATCATTGAATAAAAATGAAGGTTGCAGGTATATTTTTGCCTTGATTTTCTATCTTAAATTTGATGCTTCCAGTGTTTCACAGTTACGTGTGAACTTCAGTAAATTTTTTTCAGAAAGAAGACTTGGATAGGAAATCAAAGAACTTCTCATTTAATCTTTGTTTGCCAAGAGTTTTTAATTGCAACTGGATATTGAATTTATAAATTATTTTTACTTACATAGGTGCTGTTTAATTTGCATAACTTTTTTCTTTTCCTTCAGACCTTCTGGGAAGGTCTACTGGGTAATGCCCTCTGTAGAATTGCCTTGAGTCAGTCACTGTTGGAGGTAAACTTTAGTAGTCCATAAGCCTTTTACTTTGTGTACTTTTCATCAATGAAAATTGAAAATGTTTTTGCCAGTAAGGAATTTGGGGTTCTGAGTTTCTGTTAGCATATTGATGGTGGTGTTCCATTGTCTTCGTGGTTTACTCTTAATTACTAGAATTTGCAGCATGTAACTTGTCATTGAACTTCAAAACACTGATACTCTGACTATAAAATGGCTTTCTGCTTGATTAACTAATGGTGAATATAGAGCATGTAACTGAAACATTCAACTATGTAAGGTAGTAGGAACTTCAGACTGAAACAACTTTTGTCTTCTTTTTTTCTTTTCTCTTTTCTTTGTGTTCTTTTCAGTAGTAAGGATTGAACCTAGGGCTTTTGTACTGAGCTACACACTCAGCTCCTTTTCTGTTTTTTTGTTTTCAGACACGGTCTTGTGAAGTAAGTTGCCCAGGCTAGGCTCAAATGCAAGAACCTCCTTTCTCAGCCTCCCAGAGTGCTGGGATTACAGCTGTGTACCACCACACTCAGTTTAAATACATAGCATCTTTCTGTAGACTTAGAATGAAGCAAAGAAAATAATACATTGTTACTGATTAACCTATAAAGGAAAATTATTTAATTAGATTTTATTAAAATAATCAAACAGTTAAACAGTTGACCTGTCTTCCTGATTACTAACTTCAAAATGTCAATAACTAACATTAAATGGGTCCAGTAAAATGAATGTCCAAGTATTATACAAATACTAATTTAACTATTTGTCATTGATCTATAACTAAAAATCAGTGATTACTTCATATTTCCAAGTATCATACAAATACTCATTTAGTTGTTAGCTCAGCTGTATAAAATAATTGTCATTTTGTAAATATGGAATCTAGACTTCATGTTGGTTGGGACCAAACTCTTTAACCCTTTTTTGGTTTTTGGTGGTTTTCTTCTAGGATATGATGACAGCTATAAATGTAGGAAAGAAGACCATTTATTTAGTTTCATTCTTTGAAGGTCTGCAGCGCATTATTTTATTCACTGAAGATTCAAAGGTGTTTAAAGCAACATATGAAAGTGAGAAAGTGGAGTTAGCAGAGCAAGAAATTATACTGGCTTTACAAGATGTTGGAATTTCTCTTGTTAACAATTACACGAAGCAAGAAGTGGCCTACATAGGCATTACGAGGTTAGATGTGTGTGTGGTTTGGGGTGAATTTAATCAGTTCTTAATCATTAAATTATCATTGTAAAAGGATTTATTCAGCTTTTGTTTTTCTTCATCAATACTAAGGTAATTTGAATTTGCAAATACATTTGAGGTTCTTTCTCACTTTGAGATAAAAATGCCAAAAACAAGATCTATAAATCTCTTACTGTGTTTTTAATATTTCCAGTGCTCAAAAAAGATCAATGTATTTAACTTAAGAAAATTATTCTTTATTCAGCATGGTATTTAAAATTACCTGTTGTCATTTACAGCAGTAAAAGGTACATAGTAGATGCTTTGTAAATAAGTGTTGAAGGAATAAAGAAACTCACTTCTAATTTGACCTTGGAACCCTAAGATAATCATTGTATTTATAGTTTGTCAAGCTCTTATCTCTCAGGTCTTTACCATGTCTATTCATAAACACTTCAAATTGAAATTTATACACACATACACATTAGTGCTTAATGTGAGAGCATTCCTATATCTATCAACTGTAGCAATGTAATTTTAATTCTTGAGCTAAACTCCAAAACAGTATTAAAGATACATGCTACTGATTTAAATTTAAGTTCTGTGTAAATTAATAATGCCGACTGCTCATTAGAATAAATGTCATTTAAAGAGGAACATTAAAAACAATTTGTGTCATTCTCAAAAATAAAATTTTATTAAATATAAAGATCAAATAGATAACAGATTTTTAAATGCCCTCACTCTGTGTGTTATCTCTTAAGATAAATTATATGAATGCAAAGATAACTAATACGTAATCTACATTTCTACTTATTCATTCTACTTATTCATTTCTACTTACTCTACTATTTCATTCATTTCATTTGGTATAATTATAATAAGTATTCATGTTGGAAACAATAAACAGATATTTAAGTAAAATTAACATAAATATTAGAAGCAGTAAACAAATATTTAAATAAATTTAATGAATTAAATATATAAATAATAGTGAAATTATTTCCAAGAGTAAGTTTTTTTTATTTGATATTTTTGTCCACTGCTGAGAATCAAAACCAGGGCTTGCTAGGAAAGTGCTCTACTACTAAGCCACCTCTCCAGCATTTGTTAGGTCTTTAAACATTTTAATTTCAATACATTTAGATATCTCTCATTCCTAACTTCTCTTCTAGACTATTTTATATTTTGCCTCTTCTCAAATCCTGTTCCCCCTCTCAGCTCACTACCTTGCATCACTGAGAAAAGTGAAGCCATAAAAAGCAGATTTGCACAGATCCACCTCATCCCCTAGTATCATAACTTGCTACCTATAGGCATTGGTAGCTGACTAACATATTTCTCCAGAGTTGTCATAGATACATCTTAGGTGCTCCCTTTTTAACACTTTTTTTCTATTTTTACACTATATTTCATTCATTCTTACCTATGTGGGAACATTTATTCACCAATCCTCTTTTTGTTCTAAGTGTACAACTTCTGCCTCTCTGTTGGATTGTTGGCATCTATGTTAACTTCTTTCAACTTAAGAAAAACAAAAGTACGTTTTTCTGAGCCCACTTCTCTTTACCTACTATCGGTTTCTTTCTTTACAGGCAGGGTCCTCAGAACTGTCTATTGCAAAAGAGTTTAATATATTCAGTATCTTCAATACATTTTCATCCCTTTTTTTCTTTAACCACTTCAGTGTTTAGTTGTTAGCACGTTGTAAAACTTGTCTTGACAAGATTACCAGTGACTACTCTAATGCCAAATCTAGTGGAATTACAGTGTTCATTTTACTTGATCACATGTAACAGAGGTTCTCTCTTGATACATTTTCTTTCATTTCAACTTAGTTTGACTAAATTGACCATCTTAGTTTTTCTTCCTACCTCAAAATTCTCAGACTCATGGGTTGGTTCTTTTTCAGCCTCTCAATTTTTCATGTTGGGTACTCTGAGGTTCTTAGATCTTGAATCTTGTCCATTTCATTTTTCATTACCACAGTATGTCTTAAACTTATTCAGATATATCTTATCTTCGGCTCAGACTGTTTTCTGAACTGTTATATATGGATATCTGACTGCCTACACAAAATCCACTGGGGTATCTAGGAGGTAACTTAAACTTTGTATGCGTTAACATCAAACTCCTTGTTTGCTTCTCCTACCAAAGCCTGCTTCCTCATAGGAATTACTCATGACCGACCCTGTCTGGTTTTTGCAGTCATCTTTGAATCCTCTCATTATTTCACACCCCACATCTATTTCATGTGAAAGTTCTGTGCTGACACTACTTCCGGAATACACATAGCATCTGACTACTTTTTAGTAATTGGACCCATCACCATTTTTTTACTGTCTTACTGCATTAACTCCTAAAAAGTTGTCCTGCTTATAGCTTTGTCTTCATTTTCTACCTCACATCCAGATTCATAAGTATCTTCTTTTTTGGTTTTTGTTTTGGTACCAAAAATTGGATATAGGACCTTGCACTTGCCAGGCAGGCACTTGTGCCACTGAGCTGTATCCCAGGCCTTCATCGTGTATTCAAAGTGTTAAGCGGGTCATATGCTAATTTTAAACCCTTTCAGCAGTTCCTTAGCTCGCTCAGAATAAAATTTTTATTCTTTATAATGACCTGAAAAACTTTAAATTAATTGGCAGCCCACTGACTGACTTCATCTTCAGCTCTTAATGTGTTTCTACCATGCCAACTTACTGTTTATCTTCATGTTCTGCAGATGTGCTGCTGTTTTTGAGTGTCTGCTACAGCTGGCCACTTACTTCAGATGTTCCCTTCCCCTTATCTGCTACATAACTGACTCACACCTTTTAAGGTGGATGAAATTTCACCTCATGAGGTCACTGTTGACCCCTTCATATTAATACCGCAGCTGCCACCGTATCCCAAAACTCCAGGTCCTTTGTATCCTGTTACCTTTTCTTTCAAAAGGATTTTCACTTCCTGTACATTAAAATTGACTAAAAGTTTACTATTTACTGTTTTACTCTCTAGCTAAAATGAACAATGGTAGAAATTTTTACTGCTGTTTCTCTGAATACCTAGAACAATACCTTAATAGGAATTTAATAAATATTAGTTGAATAAATCCATGTTTTTAACCTCATAATGTGCTTGTGTGTGACTGAGGCTATTGCAGACTTTTATTGAACATTCTCATTTATTTAATAAATCATTTAAAATGAAATTATTGTATATTAACACTATCGATTTTTGCTTTCATATGTAAGTTCTGATGTAGTTTGGGAGACAAAGCACAAGAAGAAGGCAAGATGGAAGCCAATGAGTGTAAAGCACACTGAGAAGTTGGAAAAGGAATTTAAGGAATACACTGAATCTTCACCTTTAGAAGACAAGATCATTGAGTTGGACACCAGCATTTCGGTAAATTTTTAAAGTACTAATGAGAATTTTTAACTTTTATCTGTTATAGGTTGAATCACAAGTGAAGTTTAGGGAAAATCGAGCTTCCTGTACAAAAATTGAATATAGTTAACTACTTTTTTTTTTTTAGAACTCACTTTGTAGTCAAGGCTAGCCTTGAGCTCACAAAAATCCTTCTGCTCAGCCTCCTGAGTGCCGGTGTTACAGGTGTGCACCACCACACCCAATGAACGTGGTTAATATTAACTTACATACTTAGTGTATAATATTCCTTTATAAGTGTGATCATACGTATTTAGAGATCTCTTACGTTAATGTCAGCTAATGAGAAATGAAAAGTTTGTTATAAAAATTAGCATTTTTTTTTTTTGGTTACTTTCCTTTCTCTATCCCTGTCCATATTCTCCATCCTGGAGAAAAAGCCCAGGATCTTGCGTGTAGTAAGCAGATGCTCTAAGAAGAACAAAGTATACCCCAAACACTTATTTATTTTAGTAAATTTTAGTAAATAAATACAAAAGGCGATACAGTTAACCTTTCAGGATTATGTGAATATTTTATGGATTTGGAATATAAAGAGCTGAGATTTGAATCTAAATTAAATATTTAGTCTACTGTTTTAACTAGTATTATTTTAAACATCTTTTGGTATAATTTTCTAATTTTAATCAATTATGGAAAAGAGACATTCCATGGGTTTTTTTTTGGGGGGGGGGTGTATTTTTCAGGTTCGCCTAACACCTAGTGGTAACAGCATGAAAATTCTGCAGCCACATGTAATAGCTCTCCGAAGAAATTATCTTCCAGCATTAAAAGTTGAATATAGCACATCTGCACATCAGTCATCATTCCGAATTCAGATTTACAGAATACAGGTATGCTTTTCTGAAACATGTAAGCCGGACACAATAAGAAACAAGATAACAGTCCGAGGATCTGTTTCCTTCTAATACAAAGCCTAGAGAAGTAGGCACAGCAGAAGCCAGAGAGTCCAGCACCCTGAGAAGGTAGAGAATGAATTGAAGGTGCACACTGACTGCACTTTCTACTTCAGTTTCAGGGGTAGCCTGGACTTGTTGATTCCCTGTACTTCTTAAGTCTCGTTGTTCTAGCCAAGCAATTGATATACTGTGTACTAACCTGTTTTTTATTTTCTTAGATCCAAAACCAGATTCACGGTGCAATTTTTCCATTCGTGTTTTATCCTATTAGACCTCCAAAGTCTGTCACCATGGACTCAGGTTTGTTTTTTTATTTTTAGATTATTACAAAAACAGTTGTCTTATAAATCTGATGTAGACTGTTAGGACCTTTAAAAATGCAATGAGGTTTAAATTCCATCTTTTCTAAACCAGAGAAACTGTCCTGTGTTCTCCAGGTGAGAACAACTTGACAACTATTCTTCTCTTTGACCTTTTTTCTTTGTTGTGTCTCTCTCTTTTCCTCATTTTCTCTTGGCTTTCTACAGCCCTCCTTTAGTTTGTCCCACCTTGGCTTCCTGTCCCAGAGTCCATACTGTTGACTCTAGACTGTTCAAGGCATTCTACGCCACATGCTTGGAAGCTTTGAATCACTGTGTAGATGTCAGCCCCTCTACCCACATGTGTACCCTAAGTCCCCAGAATCTGTTTCACATTTTACCTGCTGACTTGAATACTTACTTGTAGTTTACTTTAAAAGAAAGTCCTAGAGTATAAAATCAGGATTGTAATGAACTTTGCAAAATATCAGCACTTTTAATTAACATGATTTAGTAAGTGATTTCATTTCTTTTTGTTTAATATAACATTGAAGAATGTGCTTGATTTTGGCTTGAAGCACCATAAGAGTAATCATATTTATAACTTTTGTAGCACCAAAGCCCTTTACTGATGTCAGTATTGTTATGAGATCTGCAGGACATTCCCAGATATCACGTATTAAGTAAGTGTTTTCTTATATTTCTTACATGTTCACTTAATGTTTTGGCTTAAATATTTGAATTATTTATGCTGTCTGTAAATTTCAAATAAGTCAAACTTTTAACCATGAAGTATTAAATTATAAAAGCCAAAGATAGGGCTGGGGATTTAGCTCAGTGGCGTAAGCACCTGCCTTGCAAGCGTGCAGTCATGAGTTTGATCCCCGGTACCAAAAATAAAAAAATAGATAAAAGTCAAAGAGAAATCTATAATGAAATATACCTAGATGTTAAGAATAGTTATTTCTAAATCTTGGGAATTATTTTGTGCATTTGTTTTTGTGTTTAAAATGCTATATATTGTTTTAGAATCAAGAATAAAAATACTATTTCTATATTCACTCACTACTTATTTCAGGAAGTGGAACGTGAACAGAAAAGTCTTCCTGTGTGCTGCTCCCATCTCTCCTCTCATCTGATAATTGAGACAAATTGTCTATATCCCTTGCTTTTGAAAATACACTTTCATTGTGTGTGTACATCTCAATGTTTTATAGCTTTCAGTTTTTCTGATTTTCTAAAAATTGTTTCAAACTTCAAACAATTCCTAGGAATTTGTTTTTGTATTGATTTTTATATTGTTTTGTATTGATTTTTGTTGTATGTAGCTATGATTTATTCACTACCATTGATGTATAATCTTCTGTTTATTACTGTATACCATAGTTTATCCATTTCTTTGTGGCTATTTTTCTATGTCGACGTTGTTTGTTTATAAACAACGTTGTCATGATGTGTTTTTTTATCTAAGAATATAAGTATGTAAAATACTTTTTTATATATATAAAATATTATCTAAAAGTATATAAAATACTTCTTTTCTCATCTAATTTTCTTAGTGCAGTTAATAATTTTTTATTGTTTTATACTTTGTAACACAGGTATTTCAAAGTATTGATTCAAGAAATGGATCTCAGGTTAGATCTTGGATTTGTCTATGCTTTAGCAGACCTTATGGCAGGAAATGAAGTGACTGAGAAAACAGAGGTAAGACTTAAGAATAATAGCATTTGATGGGAAAGACTAAGGAAGCCAAGCACTACACGGAAAAAAACATTAAAAATGTTTAGATATTACAAAGGCTTTGTTTCATTTTAAAGATACAAATTTCAAGTTTTTTATTCTACTTATGGTAAGCAAACGTATAGAAATTGTATTTTTTTTTAGAGGATAGAAAATGGAAGTTAGCCCTTACTTATTAGCAAATAGAAAAGTTGAGGGTCAGATAGAACTAAAGAAAGAAGATAATCATTTGTGTTCACATAACTTTTTTTCTTTTATTTTCTTGGGTTACTTTAATAATTTAAAATTTTGGAGAATGATCATGATATTTGATGAGTAATTGAGATAAGGCAAGTTAAAAGTATCTCTTTTGGCAGCTTCATTAAAGAGACTTCAAAATCATAGCGACACAATGGATCAGATATAGTCTGTTTTCTGCCTCATAGAAACAATTCTTAAGACAGAGACAACCTTCATAGATAAAGACCAACAAATATAATTTTCCATCTGTTAATAACATAGGGGATTTTTTTGAGACAGGATCTCGCTGTGTAGTCCAGGCTGGCCTTGAACCTGTGGTGATCCTCTGCCTCATCTTCTGAGTGCTGGGATTACCGACATGCACCACCACACCCAGCATAACATAGTTTATTAACATTTAGTTCACATACCATACACTTCACCCATTTGAAATGTGGAATTCCGTTTATTAATATATTTAATTCATGAAGTTGTACAACCATCAATGTCTAATTCTAGAACATCTTTATTACCTCCTAAAAGAATGCCTTGGTTCTTGTAAAAATTAAAATACTTTCGTCCTCTACTGGTTTTTCTATTTTAAGCATTTGACACACGAAATAGTGTACTATATGGTCTTTGGTGAAGGACATCTTTTGTTTAGCATAATATTTGTAAAGCTCGTGTATATTGTGGCATGCATCAGTATATCATTTCTCTTTTTGGTCAAGTAATTTTCCATGAAGTGTATAACTTCATATTTTTTCTATCCATTAGTTAATAGAAATTTGGATGGTTTTAATATTTTGACTATTATGGATTCTATTATGAACGTTCGTGTACAGGTTTTTTTATTTCTTTTGGATGTATACCTATGGGTGGAATTGCTAGGCCACCTGGAAATTATTCTCAAACTGTTTTGGTTTGGTTTGGTTTGATTTGGTGCGGTGTGGTGCACTTCAGTTTGGTTTGGTTTGGTTTTGTGAAGCAGAGTCTGGCTTTATGGTCCAAGTGATCTTTAACTCATTATATAGCCCAGGCTGACTTCCTAGTAATTATTGCCTGAAGTTGTGATCCTAGGCATACTAGTAGGTGTGATAGAGCTTCTTATTATGGTTTTGATTCACAGTTACCTCAAGATCTTGAGCATCTTTTGATTATGGTAGTCATTTGTATTTCTTTCATGGAGAAATGTGCATTCAGATCCTTTGCGTAACATGCAATGGATTATTTATCTTATTATGGAATAATAAGTTATTTATATCTTCTAGCTCTGTATTCCTTTTCAAATAAGTGGTTTTCACATATATTTTCCTGTTTCTTGTATCATCTATTCACTTTTTTCATATAGTCTTTTTTTTTTGAAAGAGAATAAAACAAAAGGGGGCAGTACAGAGCAGATCAGAACAGGACAACATAGGCAACACAGTACTTTACATTAAGACAACTGGACATCAATAGTAGCTAACACCATATCTCTTACTCTGCTATAGTTGAGCATAGTTTCAAATACAATAATATCAAACATAACACAATAGTATAAAGCCAGGCATAAAGTGAAAGAATTACAGGGCTTTCTGAACCGAATAACAGAAAATGATCAACGGGTACTATAATATCTCATTTACGCTAAAAAAATTTTTTGTTTATCACACATATTCAAATTCCAATAAGACACAATGTGATAGATAGAACCAACGGTAGTAGAACAAAAAAAGCATGGTAGGACTTCTAAGAAGGATGATATTAAATCAACAATAGCTGTCATAATGTTTTGTTTTCTTCAAAACAGCTGTTCATATCATCATGCATGATATAGTCAAACAAAACAGAATAACACCATTCCAACTGATGATTTAAAACTTTGAAAGACTTCGAAGCTATGAGATGGGGACTTATGCTTACCATAAAGTCTTATATACTCTTAGCAAATCTCATACTAGGGAGACTATGTGGTATTTATCCTTGTGAGTTTGGTGTATTTCGCTTAAGAGAATGGTCTCAAGTTGTGTCCATTTATTTATAAATACCTCGATGTGATCATTCTTTATAGCTGAGTAGTACTCCATGTGGTATAAAAATGCCACAACGTTTTTATCCATTCCTCAGTTGATGGGCACTTAGGTTGTTTCCAAGATCTGGCTATTACAAATTGTGCTGCTATAAACATGGGTGCACATATATCACTGTGGTATGATGTTTTCAGTTCTTCTGGGAATATGCCTAAAAGCGCAATAGCTGGGTCAAATGGGACTTCCAAACCCAGCTTTTTGAGGAACTGTGTATTCATTTCAGATGCCCATGTTTGGATTGGGTCTTTGAATTTCGAGGGTTTGATTTTTTTTAATTCTTTATGAGTTCTAGATAGAAGTCCTTTGTCTGAGGCGCTGTCCATGAAGATTTTTTCCCAATTTGTGGGTTTTCTTTTCACTCTGCTGGAAATCTCTTTTGACATGCAGAAACTCTTTAATAAGATGTGGTCCCAGTTATTGATTCTGG
>PVJX010037149.1:0-17128 GCA_004027295.1 Dolichotis patagonum | reverse complement strand
AGTCACCTCTGCTCGTCAATCCCGAGAGACTGATAGTTATTAAAAATCAGCAGCACTTTATTATATTTTGAAACCTTTTGATTGCAGAAAATTTCAAACATACACTAAAAGAAAGCACAGGTTAGTGGACCCCATGCATTCGTGACGGAGCACCAGCAGGAGCAGGTTATGCTGGCCCTTGCCTAATCCTGCCTGGCTGCCCCTGACGCTCAGCAGGAAACTCCAAAGCCTCAGGGTCCAACTTCTCAGCCTTCTGCTGGTCTCATCCCGACACATCCCTTCCCACTGACGTCTTCCAGTTGCGAAAACCTCAGCTACCTCCCTTTGCACTCGCTACCTCTCTCAATGGTCACTCCTCCCTGGCCCCCAAAGCAGTTCCCTGCCTCACCCCTTTGCCTTCAAACTAGTTCATCCGGTTTGGGTTTTTTGTAAGAGAAAGGAAGGAAGGAAGAAAGGGAAGGAAGGAAGGGAAGGAAGGAAGGAAGGAAGGAAGGAAGGAAGGAAGGAAGGAAGGAAGGAAGGAAAAACAGCCTGAAGTTACCGCCTTAGTCATTTATTTAACTTGGTCTCTCTCCCAAAGCTGTGAGTCCCCCTGGGCTGAATGACATTCATCAGCAAGTCCAGTGTCTACTCAGCACCCAACAAAAGCCACAGCCTGGTAGGTAGGCTCTGAACTGAACTTAACTCCAACAACCTTCATTTTTGCCGGGGCGGGGGGGGGGATTCATTGCTGTGAACGCAATTGGTCAAGTAAACTTTTTTTTTTTTTTTAAATACGACTTTCAGCTTAACTCAGAGGATTCAAAAATGGCTGGTCTGGGGTTGGGGGCATAGCTCAGTGGCAGAAGTGCCTGCCTGGCAAGCACAAGGTCCTGAGTTTGATTCCCAGTACAAAAAAAAAAGGCTGGTCCTCATCTTTGCAGCAAGCTGTCCCCTTTATCTTTTTAATTTTTTTATTTTTTTTGGTACCGGGGATCAAATTGATGACTACACACTCACCAGGCAGGCACTGAGCTAAACACTGAGCTAAATCCCTGGCCCCAAGCTGTCCCCTTTTCTGCCTGGCCCCGTCTCCTTGGCCTGTAGTACCTGGTCATGTCCTCCGGGTTTTGGGTAAACATTTGATTTTCCGAGCGTTGCTGATATAGTGAGACCTCTCTACCATACGAGGGAGAAAGAGATGGCAGCTGAAATCCCACAGGCTGGGTTGTAATGAGGGAGGTCATTTTGGACACCAGGAAATACCATCCCAGCTGCACACACTGCATGTGCACAGAGGGCCAGATTCCACGTCCACCTCAGTGCCCAGATCCTGCACCTCCTCAGCAAGAGGAGCTTTTTGGAGAAAAGCAGAGGTGACTGGGGTGGAGGTGGCCGTGGGATACAGAAAGGAGCTGGTCCCCTGCGCAGGCAGGGCTATATTTATGATGGTGTCCTGTTATCTCACACACTGCCTGGCACAGAGCAAGTGTTCAGAAAGGGGAGGCCTTTTCATAATTCTGAAAAACCACGGAATGGGGAGACAATTGTTGTCCTGCGGCCTGCAGACTCCTAGCCCCTTATCCCTGGTGGTTCAGGGATCACCTAGACCTCAGTCTCTTCCTCTGTTCTCTCTTCCAGCTCCAATATTCTGTGGATCTGAGTGCAGCTTTGGGAAATGCCTGGAAGGCCGTGTAAAAGGAGCCTTCAGCTGTCCACCCACCTCCCAACAGGGTCTGGCCCAGGGTGGGGAGACCTGGGTGGAGGACCTGCTCCTCCAAATAAGAGAGGAAAAACTCGTGACTCAGGGAAAGGCAGAAGTTGAGTCAGCCAAGCCACAAGCTATGGAAAAAAATGAGGTTTCCCTGAGGCCTTTCTGTTCCCTGGGCAAGAAACCCTTTCTGAGGAAAAACTAGTTCTGGTGCTCTGAGAACCAGGGTTTCCGGAAAGTACCGAAGCTCAGGATCTTAAGTTGGGTGTTTTGGCAACCTCCTCTGAAGGAATTTTTATTGCATTACTTATTAAATTGTCCATGTGCCAAGTACTGTGTGTTGAGTACTTGTACTTATTTTATCTCTTCCAACATTAAACCTGTTAGTTCTTTGGTTAGTTCAAAAAAACACTGAAGTACTTAAGGGTGAAGTGTCAAGACTAAGGCAAATATTGAGCAAGAAAGAGAGAAGAAACAAATAACACAAAATATTAACGATTAGTAAGTCGGGATCAGTTGTAAAGGGGTAAATAGTGTTCTGGACTTCGAAAGCCAAGGGGTTTCAGTGACGACTAATAAACTACCATCAGGGAGCAAAAGCAGCCATAGGCAATGTGTACAAGAAGGTAAACTTTATTCATGGACACTGCTACTTGGATTTCCTGTAACTTTGCTGTGTTATGAAACACACTTCCTCCTTTTAAATTTTTTTCCAACCACTGTTTAAGCATACAAACCACTCCTAGCTCACAGGTCAGAGGAACTATCCCTGGGGCTGATGTTTGTAATCCCTGACCTGAACTGTTCCTTGTGCTTTTCTTGCAACTTGGGTCAGTCTGACAACTTTCAAAACAAAAATCTGGAAAACCAAAAAATGAAACAAAACAGAGATCCCACTGTTTAAAACAGACTGATCTTAAAGTTGACTCTAAATATGTCCGATTCTCAGCCTACTCCCTCCTGCCTTCTTTGTCTCTGGTATATTGAGACAGTTTGTCTCAAAGCCATAAAAATGTGGGGGATATTTTGGGAGATTTCTATTGAAATGGTCAAGAAGAGGAGTTCCAAAGGGGAAAGCCCTGACAAAATGATGCAAAAACAGTTTGGAAAACTATGATTTGGAAAAATTTGCCAGTGGGACTGCTGAATTTGCCTTTGAAACTGAAACTGTATCTACACCCTACAGAACTGTAGTGATTTTGCCCTTCCCCTCTTGCTGTCTTTCTACTATGTCAATATTTATCCCATCTATGTGTGTGTTTGCCCTGTGTTTATCATTGCAACTGCCTGCAAATCCTTTTCATGCTTGTGGGCACTACTGTGCCTGTTTCCCATCATGGACTTCTCCCTTGAGACTCCAACCAGGCCAAGAGGAAGAGGGGAGAAAAATGAAGAGAAAGCATAAAGAACCCTTTGAAAAGTGCTTCCGATGGATGAAATAAATGTTTCTTGTAAATATAACCTTCACAGTGTGACAGGCACGCCTGGTTTCACAAATATAGTAAAGAGCCCTTTGACAGCACTGGTTTGGCAAAATTCCAATGAATGGGTTATTCATCCATTCAACAAACCATTATTGGGAAGCTTTTTGTGGCACTACCTGGGCAGTGGATACAAAGATGAATGAGGCTGTCTCTGTCCTTGGAGAATTCACAGTTGAATAGGGGCAGAATCACGAGCATTTGTTTAACTAAGAGAAAGAAGAACTGCTCACCCAGTGAAGAGAGTTAGATGATACAGCTTGGCGAACAATGCTGAAGAGTTAGCCTTGGGTGCCTGGCTGGCGAAGAAGTCCTCATCTGCTCCACTGAAGGCAAGAACAGGAATTATGGGTGCCAAGGACAAACGAGGGAGGGAAAAAGCCTGGCACATGGTGTACAAGAGGGCCAGAGGAAGCTCTCCAATTGAGTAATCTAGGGTGACTTCTAAAAGACTTCAAAGGCTTGGTGTGGGTGAGATTACATTTTAAATTACTTGCTGAGCTTCCTGGGCTTCCTTCCATTGTGGCTACTACTGCCCAAGACTTCATGACTCCATTCCTTGCCCAGGGGAGCATAAACTGTTACAGTCAACCTCTGAGGCAGGGGGCATGGCAACATCTACCATGATAAATGCACAGGTCCTTCTGTCCAGCTAGTCCACATGTAGACATTTATCCTTGGACACTCTTGAACTTGTGCAAAACGATTGATGCACACATTCATTCATTGCAGGACCACTTATAAGTAGAGAGACTCATGGATGCCCCAATGTCCATTGATCTACTGTGGCACCTCCACACAGTGCAGTGGTCTGCTAGAATTAAAGGGATGAAAGGGTAAAGTAAATCAGAGACACAAGCTAAATGCTGCATGGTTTCTCTGTGAGAAGCCTAAATATAAATAAAGGCAAAATAAAAAAAAAACATAGATAATAGGAAGCAGGGAGGTAGATCCTTCTCAAATGGGAAAGGGATTGAGAGACAGAGACAGGGGGAAGGAGAGGAGGAAAAGGGAATAGAAAAAGAATTAAGATGTGTTACACACAGGACCCAGTTACCCACAAGAGATTCAATCATTATGTGCTGCAAACATGTACTAATTTCTTAAAACACTAAATAAAGAAATACATAATTAAAAGAATGAGAAGGGTCTTTATGTCCTGGTGTGTATTTTCAAGATGTTGAGTGGAACATGTAAGCTATACTACTGCATGTATGTGAGTGTGTGTGTGTGTGTGTGTGTGTGTGTGTGTATGTGTGTGTGTGTGTCTGTCTGTCTGTCTATAAATATTGCTGGCAGATTTCCTAAGAAACTAGTCATAATGGTTGTCCCTGGAAGGGAAAAATGGGCGACCTGGTCCTGAGAGACAGAGATTCATATTTTACTGTCTACTCTTGTGATGTTCGTAACCTTATATGGTTACCTCACCATACTGAATAGGATCAGTCTTTGAAAACAAAATGTCGTATTAGTCACTTTGCAATATCTGGGACAAAATACCTGGCACTTGCAACTTAGAGAGGAGAGGTTTATTTTGGCTCACAGTTTCAGAGGATTCAGTCAGCTGGCTCCAAGGCAGAAACAGCAGAATGGGAGGGCCTGACAAAGGAAAGATGCTCAACCCTTCAAAGCCAGGATGGAGAGAGAGACAGAGAAAGAGTTGAAGAGGGAGATAGAGGAGCACAACAGCTATACTCTCCAAGGGCATGTCCTAGTAACCTACCTCCTCCAACTGGGCCTCACCTCCTAAGAGCATATTCAGCCATGAACTCATCAATAGATGAATCCACTAATAAGAATAGTATTCCCATAATCCTACCACTTTTTGAGAACCCCACCTCTGAACATGTCAGACTTTTGGGGGACATTCCAGATATACACAGATGTAGAAATGACAGGGTGTGATTTTCAAAGTAAGTCACAAAAGAAACTATGGTTCCTGCCTTGCTCTCTTGCCTGGAGGGGGGCAGGGAGAAGCCAACTCCTCAGTCATGATGATGGCCAAGCAATCATATAGTGAGGCCCATCTGAGAGAAACCAAGGCCTTCTGCTAATAGCCAACACCAACTTGTCAGCTACGTGAGTATCATCTAGCGCCATAAGGCCCTTTGGTGACTGCAACCCAGGTCAACATTGATTGATTGATTATGGTACTGGGGATCGAATCTGGGGCCTTTTCTTTTTTGTTTTAAAGAGAATAAGACCCAACAAAACAAAACAGAATAAAGGCAATCAAAACAAAATAGTGAAAGTAGTACATAACTTCAAAACAGACTAGGAGATCAACAATGGCTCCCATAATATATCTTGTTATCTACAAAATAGTTGTCCACACCATCAGACAGAGTAAAATCAAACAAAACAAAACAGAACAAAACCAATTGAAGCAGAACATTGAATAAAACAAAACAATAAATCAGAGCAAAACAAAACAGTGAGAAAAATATTGGATTTCAAAAACAAGACAGAAGGAAATCTCCCATATTTGCTATATGGCATACTGTTACCCTCTTAATAGACACTCAAACTACTGGCCTTAGTCCTGCAAGGCCAATGAAACAATACAAGCATTTGGCTGCCCTTGTACCTCAGTTGCTATCAACTCAGCCTGTCCTCTGAATCAGCCGGTTGCTTAAGGATGGCAGGGGGAGGCATGGTGTTCTTGATTCTCAGCCTGTGCACCGTTCGGCTCACAGCAAAGGCAAATTGGCTTGTCTCTCTTCCTGGGCCCCTCATGGATTGTGGGGCCCAATGGAACAGTGAATGGGCTTCTTGTTGTAGGCCTCCCAGATCCAGCATGGCTTCACGAGAAGGGCAAACTGCCCAGGGCCTTTTCAGAGAGCTACATTTCAATCCTTTTCATTTTGAGACTGTCTTGGTAAGTTCCTCAGTCTGAGTTTGCACTTGCAATCCCTTCCTGCCTCAGCTTCCCAGAATGCTGGGATGCACCAGAATGTACCATCACACCTCACTCCAGGGCAACATCTTAACTGCAACTTCATGAGAGATGCTGAGACATTCACTTATGTCTCTCCCCAATTTCTGACCCACAGAAGTCCTGTGCTACTACAAATCCTTATTGTGCCAAGTTACTACATTTTGAAATAACTTATTATGTAGCAATAGCTAACTAGTATGTCTTTTTCTGTCTTTTGAATTTTGTACCTTTTGTATTTATGTTTGTCTTACTTTCCTTGTCACTGGGACAATATACCCCCTGCACCCACAACCTAAGAAAAGAGACATTTATTTTGGCTCATGTTTTAATACAGCATTAGCCAGCTCCAAAAGTAAAAGAGAACGGCAGAGGGACGTGGTAGAGGACAGCAGTGCAGGGCATGGCATCCAGGAAGCAGAGAGAATTGGTGGAAGAACTAGGGGCAGTGGGGAGATATTCCTCTGTAGGTCAAGACTGTAGTGACCCACCTCTTCAAACCAGACCCTACCTCCTAACAGCAAGTCATTCATAAGCCCCCATAATCCAATCATCCACCAAAGCCCCACCTAGTACATGAGGCTCTGGGGGTACATTTAGATAGAAACCATAACATTCTGTTCCTAGATCCCAAAAGACTTGTGTGTGTTCTTTAATTTTTTTTATTTTTTTAAAATTCATGTATTTATTATTTATTTATTTTGAGACAGAATCTCACTATGCAGTTCAAGCTGGCTTTGAGCTCATCATGTAGCATAGGCTAGCCTAAAACTCCCTTTTGCCTTAGCTTCTTGAGTGCTGAGATTATAGATGTGTGCCATCATGCCCAGCCATGAGTCCCTTTATAAAAAATCCATTTAGTCCATCTCTAAGAGTTTCCAAAGTCCTAACAGTTTTAGTATTATTGAAAAGTTTGAGTCCAAAGTCTCCTCTGAGAGTTAAGGCAACCTCTAATGGTGAGCTACTACAAAAAGCAAAAGAATGTTAAACACTTTCAACATACGATGGCACAGGATGAATATGCTCATTCCAAAAGGGAAAAATGGGGGCTTAGAAAAGAATGGAACCGTGACAAGACCGAAATACAGCAGGGCAAACATTTCAGTCCTGTAGTTCCGTGTCCAGTTTCTGTACCAAGATGTGAATTCCAAAGAGGTTAAGTGGGCCTGCCCCTACAGCGCTGCTGCGGGTTGTAGCCCTCATCACTTCTTTCTTAGGCTGACTCTGTTCGTGCTTTGCAGTATTCTTCAGATGTTTCATGGTCCTGGCTTCTTCTGCCTCTACTGTACTCTCAGCTTCACTCTCACAGCTTCACACACTGCCCTCTTAGGGGCAAACTGCCAGGCCTTCTGAAATCTGAGTGGAAGCCTTCCCGACTCCACAGCTCTTGCATTCTTCATGCAACTAAAACCAGCACTATGAGAATAATGCCATGGCCCCCCCCATCACTTCTTAGCAGTAGTTGAACTTCTTTGTATCTTGACTGTGGTTTCAGAGGCCTGGATGACTGGGCATGGTGAACTGAATCTCAGAGAATCAATTCCCTAGGCTGCCCTTATCCAACAGAGTGCCTGGGACTCTCTTTCCAAAGCAGTTTTTCACTTTTGTAGGTCAAAGGTGGACGGTAACTTGCTGTTTCCTGATACGGCCTTAAGCCATTTTTCCTATTGTCTGGATCCGAAGTACAGTACCTGGCTTCTTTTTAATGCTAATCTTTTCATCCAACAAGCTCTCCTCTGCTCCAACTTTGCAGGCCTCAGATTTACTGGGACTTTCTTTCTAGCCAAACTCAAAAATTTTTAAATCACTCAGATGTGCCATTTGCTCTTGATTCTCAACATAGAACTGGCTAAAATCTTCCAATAGTAGCAATGTCACAACTTCAGTATTAAGCTGTTTTGAAATCTCCTCTGCCAAATTAGTCCTCCACCTATAATCTCAGTCTCCTGAAAGTCTTCAGACATGAACAAAATGTAGAAACAATTTCTACCACAGCATAGCAAACATGCTCTCGAGCCCAACTTGTTCTCAGGTGAAACTTTCTGAGTCTGATCTTTACCATCTGAAACTTGTGCCAACATTCTTGCTTTCTGAGCTCCCACTAGAATCTCCCAAGCTGGCCTCTCAGCATTCTAGGGCTGCTTCAACAGCCAGCAACTCCAAACCTTCTCAGACTGCTACAAACGCACTGCCAAGGCTTCTGAACCACAAAATCAAGTACCATCATAGCAACAACCTCACTTCTCTGATATTAAAATCTTAGTTCCTTTCCTTTTTGCTGGGACAATATATCCAACACCCATGACTTAAGGAAGGAGAGGTTTAAAAAAAAAAAAGGAAGGAGAGGTTTATTTTGTCTCATGTTTCAGTCCAGGATTGGGCACCTCTAAAGAAGAAACAGCATTGCACAGAAGCATGTAGAGAGCTGCTCATGGCACAGCACCCAAGAAGCAGAAAGAATCAGTGGAGTTGCTGGGGATAGTGGGGAGATAAATCCTTTTAGACCATAACCTCAATGACCTACCTCTTCAGACCACCCCACCTCCTAACATCAAGACACCTATAAACTCTATAATCCAGTCATCTCCCCAAAGCCCTGCTTATGAGTGCATGAGGCTGTTGGGTGACATCTAGATAGAAATTATAACAATATGCAAGTAATGCTTTTGATAATGTAATCATATTAGCCTAATATACTGTTATAACCATTTGTGACTGAAATTCATGAACAATACAGTTGGATAAATGTGGGGTGCAGAGGTGGGACCCAGTAAAGAAGGACCCCACCTGAACACTCTGAGAAGTAGAGGAGGATCCTGATAAGTGTGCTGGAGGCACCTACACAGACACGGTAAAACTTTGGTGCAAAATTTGCGACTATCTCTCTGAAGGCCTGTGTTAGTCTGCGTTCCATCCCTGAGAAAAACAATTTAGAAAAGGAAAGGCTTGGGCCGGGGATTTAGCTCAGTGGCTTAAGCGCCTGCCTGGCAAGCGTGAGGTCGTGAGTTCGATTCCTGGTACCAAAAAAAAAAGAAAGAAAAGGAAAGGCTTATGTTGGCTTATGGTCTCAGCTCATGGTCAGCTGGCTCTGAGGCAGAAACATCACGACAAAATAGATATTGTGAAAGGGAAAAGGAAAGAAACTGCTCAAACAGGAAAGAACAACTGGGATAGGGGAAAGATAAAGAGGAAAGGATCTATCATATATATTTGATAGATAGCTATACTACTAATGTTAGCTCATCAAAAAGAACAGTTTGTGCTTTCATTTTTTATCACTTTTTTATCCTATATTTTTTAATCTGAACTACTTTGAAGATAACAGTACCCAATATATTAACTACCATTAATCTCCTATTACTTTGTTTTGAAATTCGGCATCATTTGTTTTTATTCTTTTTTTGTTTAAAAAAAAAAGGGCATGAGAGAGAACAAAAGCTGATCACCATATGGCAACCATAAAGCAAGAGTGCAGCAGAGCCAGAGAGGAAGGGGACAAGAATGAGATGTATCTCCCCAAAAGCACGACCCTAGTGACCTTCTTCCTCCAGTTGGACCCACCTCCTCCTAATCCATTCAGCTATGAACTCATCATTCAATTAATTCATCAAAAGGTTAGTATCTTTAATACACGAGTGTTTGGGCACACTTCATATTTAAACTATAGAAAGGCTCTACAGACTTTTTTGTTTGCCCAGCACATTAGATTTTAAAAATCAGAACTTGAAGCCAGGCTGGTAGCACATATCTGTAATTCCAACTCTGGACAGCTGAGTCAGGAGAATCACAAGTTCAAGCCCAGCTGGGCAGTTTAGTCATTTAGCAAGATCTTATCTCAAAAAGAAAAAAAAAAAAAAGGGACAGGTCATGTAGCTCAGTATAAGGGCTTTGCATTGACTCTCAGTTCTACCAACAAAAAAAAAATGAACTTGACACTTGCTAAAATTATAAATACTCACAGTAGCAAGTGTTGGCCAAGATACAGAACAATTGTGCAGTTGTACATTGCTGAAGGAAGTGTAAATTGGCACAACCATACTGGAAACCCACTTGGTCCACTAAAACCCAATATACAGTACCTTACAACCCAGAAATTGAGAAATGAGAGCACATGTTCCCCAAAATGCATGTATAAAACTGTTCATAAAAGCTTCATTCACAATAGTTTCAAATTGTGTTCATCACCACACCTGCAATGTAGGAGCTTAATGAGACTCTCTCAAAATAGAAAATTTAAAAAGGGCTGTGGATGACCCCGAATTCAATCTCAGTATCAAATACACGAAGACAAAAAAGATAACATGAAAAGTGCTGGAACTATTAAATAAATTTATTTTTTAGTCAATAATGTTACAATATAGAACATTCTATACCAAGTGGTCTCACTGTTGAGTATAACCAAATATTTAAATAACAGTACTAATTCTAAAAAATTTTTTTCAGAAAATTTCATTAGACCAGAATTACCCTAATACCAAAACCAGAAAAAGATATTATAAGAAAACTACAGAACAGTATTTCTGATATAGATCTATACAAAAATCCTTAACAAAATTTCAACATATTGAATCCAGTTGTATATAAAAAAAATCATACACAAGACCAACTACGGTTTATCCCAGGAATTCAAGACTAGTTTAACCTTAAAATAATCAATCAATCAATCAATCAATATAATACAAAATGGTGCAACCATTTGTGAAACAGTTGGACAGTTTCTTGTAAAAATTAAGAAATGGTCATACACTCAACATGTGACCCAGCAGGTTTTCACTCCTATATATTTATTCAAGAGAAATAAAAATATTTTTGATCACATAGGAATCTGTAAATCTGAAAAACTGGAAACAATCCAATGTCTTTTAAGTGATGAATGGATGAACAAAATGAAATGAAAAAGAATTGAGTCACCTAGCCATATAAGGAACAAATTACTGGTTGGGCCAATAAGGATCAGTGAAACTTTCCTCTTCTTTCTCTTTTGCTTCACAAGCCTAATGGTTGGTGTCTCACACTCTCAGGGTGAGTCTTTCGCCTTTAGTAAGTCAATCATGCAAACACCTGGAACTGTGCTAACCCAGTCAGCTAGGTGTTTCTTAGTAAAGTTCATGTCTTAGTTCACACCACAGATGTGACGTAGTCAGAGACTACTATAGGGGAAAGAGACAAACTCTTTAACTTGTTAGTCACTGCAATCACAATTTGTTTTTTGTTCTGAGGCAGGCAGGGATTTATTTTTTTTTATAGTTTTTTTTTTTTACTTTTTTTATTTTATTTTAAAAGAGAGTAAAATTAAACACAACAAAACAGAACAGAATGGGACATAAGAAAGCATAACTTTCAAAGCTAGACAACCAGAGATCTTCGCTGTCATATTGTCTCTTGTTTTCTTCCAAATGGTTGTCCTTATCTTTGCATATGGGGAGCTCATACTGAAGAACATAGCCAATCTTTTCACAAGATGTGTAAAAGATCTTTTCACTGGCTCCCACTTGCTAAGCAGGGGGAGGGGGAGGGTGGGACATGGGACAGGGGACAGGACAACATGAGATGTCTGATTCTCAGCCCACACGCCGGCAGGATCGCAGCCACCCCCCAAGGAGAGGAGTTCCTTGTTCTCCCAGCACCCCGAGTCAACCGCACAGTGCAGGTCCCAACACACCAGTCTCTCTCCTTCGGGCTGCCAAAAGTCTGCAACACTCTCAGCTGCCCCCCAGAGAGGGGAGGAGTTCCTTGTTCTCCCGGCATCCCGGCATCCCGAGTCAACCGCACCGTGCAGGTCCCGATGCACCAAGGTCTCCTTCTGGCTGCCGAAAGTCTCAGGCAAGGATTTAAAAGCAGTTTTTTCCCTTTCTGTTTTCTTTATGTTAAGCAGATTAAAAGAAAACAAAACAATAAAAACAAAACAGTAGAAACAATATAGGATTTTGAAACAAGCTGATAGGAAATTAATGATTTGCATATTTTATTGCATATTTTTATCTTCAAATAGTTGCTCAGCTTACAAGATTCAGACATGTAAAACAGATCAAACAATATAAGCAATTACAGTTTCTTTTCCTGAATAGGATCAATAGTATAATTATCTCAGCTATCTTATGTATTGTGTGTATATATATATATGTATATATATATGTGTGTATATATATGTATATATATATATACATATATTTTCCCCCTTTTCTTAAAAGCAAGTTTTGCTAAAACCTATGACATTTTTCTTGGGCCTACAGATGTTTAAAAGATAGCTAAGAGCACAACAGAACTTGACCTTCCTTTTTGAACCCTTTGTTACCTTTAAATGTTGAACAGACACGTAGTACTGATGCTTTAAAAAAATGTCAAGAGAACAAAGTCTACTAAGTCTAGACTTACCCAGCCTATCTCATCCCCTTCAAGAGGACACCAAATCAAGAGCAATTCATTTTTGGAACTCACGGGGATATCCAGTTTCCAGCCTTTGAAGTGTTCAGGTGCAGTCCTTCCCCACTGGAGCGGAGCCTGCAAGTCTCCAGCCATTGTGCTGAACCAGTAGTGACCCTAGTCTCAGGAAAAGCAGAGACTTACGTGACTGAGATCACAGCAGAGGCAATCATTTCACAGCAAGAGAGTCATCCCCAAGCTGCAAGGACTTCTCCAGAGGTACAAATCCACTACAACACCCCATAAACCTGGTCCTGTCTTGTTGATAGACTGGTTGAATCCTCTTTGTCAAGGTGTATCCATCCCTTCCAGCTACGGCTGAAGCTGGAGCGCTTTCCATATCTTATCTTTTGATGAAAGCTCTTTGGGCAAATCCATGCTGTCCCTTTGGTTTTAATTTCCATAAGCACTCAAGCAGGGACCATGCTAGCTGGTAACAGTGGTCACTAATATGATGACTACAAGGGACCTGGGGGAAGATGGAAGTACAGCATTTGGAATTTGCTTTTTTCTTTCAAGGTTCAGTACTATCTCTGAAATGAGTTGACCAAAGACAGATAACAGGTAGAATATATAAAACGTACACTTGTTAGGTGAGAAGAGGCAGGATAGCTGGCCCTTGTGTCGAGCTTGAAGGGCTGGGGGCCATGGCTGCTGGAGAACAGGGAGGTGGCTCCGTCAACTCTGGAGATCAGAGGATGAAACCAGTAGGAGGGCTTCCCTTGCTGTACAGATGATGTCTTCCAGTTTCAATACCCAGCCTCTACTTCAGCCTCTCCCCTTCCACTAAAAATATCCCTCCTGGGGATGGGAGTCAGGCTGAAAAGCTCTATCTATATTTTCTATTTAATAGTCTAGAGAGATGTAGATTTCTTTTTAAACAAAGGGACAGCTTTTCAGAGCCATTCCCAAGCCTTCAGGTCTGCAGTTTCTCTGAATAGCTAAAGATAGGTATTTGGAGTGGGATATTTTACTCTCCCATAAGAGTTGATTTGTCTTGTTTGTTTTGAGAGAGGGTCTTGCTATGTAGTGCGGGCAGGCATTGACCTCACTGTGTAGCACAGGCTGGTCCCAAACTCATGGTGATCCTCTTGCTCAGTCTCCGAAGTGCTGGGATTACACGCATGCACCACCAGGCCTCGAAAAAAAGTGCAATTTTCAATTCCTCACTTGAATCTGGAACTGTTTGGAGGATCAATTATAAAGTGGCTGTTTTTAATTCTTCATTTTTAGCTGGTGGAAAGTTAAATGAATCAATAGGGCAGTTTACATCTGGGACCAGGCCAAGTGAGTTTTTGATAAGATGACTTTACCGATGCCTTATTTACGTGAGACAGAAGCCATTCCCGGGATTTTGGATACAAAAAACCTATTTCCCTTCTCCTCAAGGTAGTTGTGAGTCTGTTCACCAGCCCGTTCTTGCTCTGTAGTGCGTATTTCTTTTCCGTTTTCAATAAGTGTGCACTCTGCCTTTTCTGCGGGCCTTGTGTAACTCTTTACTGAGGACACCAAGAGCATGAAAAGAATCCCAGGGGATCCACCCTTCAGTGACAGTGTCATAGCTCATACAGCATTTCCCACACTTGCTCGTTACATACTTAGCTGTGGATTGCAATTTGTATTTGTGTGTTACTTTAAAAGGTGCGCTATGTTCGAATTTTAAGACACAATAAAACCAGGAGTAGGGGGGTTTGGTAGCCACCCAGACCTTAAAGAATGTCACTGTGGGAAATTTCCAAGTTATTGTTATGAGAGGAGACCACCCCCTCCGCACCCAAAAGGAAAAAAAATAAAAAGCAAGCAAAATTTTCCAATGCCTGAACTCTCCCAATGTTTCCCAATGTGTTAGGTAAAGTTCCCACTTACACCTTTGGAGGGATTCTGCAGCTCTTTCCTGACAGGCCAGGGATCAAAACTTTCCCTTCTTTTCTAAAACTCCAGGAGGGAACTTCCTGGTTTGGAGGTAGAGGGAGTTTCCCTCTCCCCAACCTTTAAAATACAGCATTAACCAAGTAAAAATAAATAAATCAGCAAAGTCCAAGATAAAAAGCACAATTTTAACCCAGCCCCCAAACTATGAAACCCCCAAAACCTCTCCTACCAAAAATAATAAAACTAGAAAAACAAAGAAACACACGAAGAAAGCACAATTTGGGCATAAAAACTGCCCTACCAACTGAAGGCAAAATATCCTGCCAAAAATCCCAGAAAAAGAGCAGCTAGAGTTAAAAAAATAAGATTCCAGAAATGAGCCTGGCTCTTAACATTTTCCTGACTCTTCACCTCCAGAGCCAAAATATGAGATCTTAGGGGAAAAACTTGGGAGTATCGTCTAACTATGGCACAACAGGAAAACAGGCTGGAGTTATCAGTGATTTGAGAGCAGATACAGGGAGATTATTGTCGCAGCAGGGGCAGGAAAAGCTACCTGGCCTGATTGTTGCCATTCTTCCTGCTGGAGAGCAAAGTTATGAGAAGTCATGTAGTCGCTGTACTTTTCACTGTAATTTTCTTTGGCCTGTAGAACCTAGGAAGTGGGTGACGGCTGTCTGTCCTGAAAACAGGTAGGAATGTTTCCCACCGAGGGCTGCACACGACTTTGATTTACAGTGAAAAAATGATCCCCAGGGTCAAGACCAATTCCCTTTTCAAAGTCAGTACCAAGGACCTGCGTGGTTTTTGCAGTGTAGATGTTGGGCCTGGGCGTCTGTCTTCTTGGAAACATTGTGATCCAAAACAAGTGCTGTCTGTTTGGAGACTGTGCCCAGAAGTGTCACCTGGTCCCTAGAGCTGTCAGAATTATGGGAGAATAGATACAGTGAATGGAAAGACACTGAGCCCTCCCTTCATCCCCTCTCACTAGGGTGTATTAGTTTTCTGAGACTGTGACAACAAGCCTGAGGTAATCAACCTAAAAGGAAGAAAGTTTACTTTGGATCATGGTTTCAGAGGGTTCAGTCCATTGTTGCTTGGCCCAGTTGCTTTGGGACTGTGGTGGTGGCCGGAAGTTAGCCATTAGCAGGCCTGGAGCCGGGGTGGTGTGAGGTATAGGAAAATCAAAGAAAATGTACTTTTCTTTCTTTTTTCCTTCATTTTATTAATCATTAGTTAGCTTCTGACTTCAAGCTACAGCCCAAGAGAGTGTAACATCCTCTGAGGTTGCTAACAAGGTTCAGGGCCACAGGTGAGGGGCTGAAAACAAATTCAAGGTCTGAAAACAAACTCAACTGAAATGGAGTAAACATTCTTTCTGCTAAAGTTGCTCAAAACAACCCCGTCTTCCTTGTTAAAGAACAATGACCTTGCAGGGAAAAAATAATGTTCCTTGAAGACCCACTGACTCATATAAATGTAGCCTGAGCTTTATTTCGGCATGACAGCCACTGTCACTCTATCACTCTGAAAACCTGTCACTCTGCCACAAACTCCACCTAATTCTGTGTGTCTGCCTACCTGTCTGGCCTGAATTCTTTTGTGTTGTTGTCACCCTCTTGTGGCATTAGGACCTGGCTTCCTGGTGACACTGGCTTTGAACCTGTGGCAGCTTGGTCTACCATGGCAGGATCGCATGCCGGAGGAAGCCTGTTCACCTTATGGTGACCCGGAAGCAAAAAGAAAGATAAAGACCCAGAGTCTCAGGATCCCCTTTTGGGCATATCCCAATCCTAGCTTTATTCCAGTAGGCAGTACTGAAATGCCCCCTTAAAATTAGGATTTTATTTTATTATTATTATTTTTCTTTTTTGAGACAGGGTCCCATATGCAGTTCAGGCTGGCCTTGAGTTCATTTTGTAACCCAGGCTACTCTTGAACTCACAATGACTCTCAGGCCTTAGTCTCCCGAGTGCTGGGCATATAGGTATGTGCCACCATGCCCGGCTCAAATTACGATTTTAAAGCTAAAACTATTTATCCAGTTTCCTGTAGGCAATCATCTGATGCTGCAAGAAAAAAACTGCCACTCCCTAGCCCTAGTGCCAAGCAGATTTCAACAAAACCAGAATTTCAACTTATCTCCAGGCAAGATTCAGGCCTACAGCCTGGCTAAATCTATGTATGGAAACCCCCTGATGTTTGTTCCATCCTGCCTATAAGCCAAAGTACTTCTGTGTGTCCAAGGAGAGAGCATTAGCTAGCTGGGTGTAGCATGAAACAGGCCATAATCCCAGCATTCTGGGAGGCTGAGGCAGGAGGATCAGAGTTTAAATCCAATCTCTGCAATTCAGTGACAATGAGACTGTGTCAAAGTAAAAAGGACTGGTGGGGGAGGGGGATGTGGTTTAGTAATTTAGCGCAAAGGCCTTGTGTTCAATCCTGAGGACCACAAAAAAACAAAACCAAACAAAGAACGACTAAGTTAGCTGCCTTCCCAATTTGGTTCAAGTGGGAATAAACTCATTTTCCCTCTGTGTCACTTGCCTCTGCCTTCTGAAGGCCGGCCAGTGTTTGGATCTAGTCAGTTTGCCTCTGTCATGGGGTCCCTGGTAACACTGCACCCTGAAGGTTCCATCACCTCCTGAAAGTGCCACAGGATGAGCACCAGGCCCTCAGCAGGTGGGCCTTTTGGGGACCTCGCCATGGCAAGGCTGGAGGGCTCCC